>JAUCBJ010002291.1:0-115137 GCA_032718475.1 Nemertoderma westbladi | reverse complement strand
TAACCTAATCTATACATACAACCCCCCAGTTAACGTAGCAAGACCAGCAATCTAAACCCAATGTTTTATATAATACATTCTATATCTTACACAACTACAGTGCCCTCTATAGCGAATTTCCGGGGTTTTATGTGCTTTTCCCCTACCTTCCTTTTTGTTTTTGTCTTGGTTTTTTCTGTTTCTTGTGATTTCTTACTCTGTAAAAATTACAGCTATCATTATGTTGCATTCTACCTAACCGTGCGCTTTAAGCAGATACCTCATAATCCTATGTAACCTACCTAATCCAATTATACCATTCAGTATGTAGACACATGACCATTCCTGGGATTTCCCTATCAACTTCTCCCAACCTTATAACCCAACCTGCAACCCTATATTTGTACTTTAGATTGACAGCTTACAACTAACTCGCTGTACTTTCCCTATCACAATTACCTTACGTTATACAGTACATACATATACGTTAACCTTTCTGGGATTCACCTATCAGGTATTCCCCTTTAAAACTTAGATATATATATATATAGACCCCTACCTTTTCCTGTTAGTTGCCAGTACATAGTCTGATGCAGACCGGTAGGTCGAAAACGTTTACTATTGTATCTTTATCTAATATAATATAACCAGCTAAAGACCCTCAATACTTTATTTTTTTATCATCTTTACACTATGCTGCCGCTGGTGAATGCCTACCACTTCATCCGTTCGTTTAACATTGTATAATATTTTAGACATAAACTGCACTTAGAAAACGTAAGAATTGGGAGCCACATCAATTCGAGCCACAAATCAATCACATGTTTCAAACTGTAGTAACTTCGCAAATACCTACATTTTTACAAAAAACATTTTTTTAAATAGTAGAAAAATTATTCAATTTAATCTTCATAGAAAAACGACTGCAAGGCAGCCACAATTTGACCACGCAAAACACAACAGATGAAGTACCGTACTAATCCAAATGTCCAATATTGGGCTATTTTACGTGACCATGATCATTAATATAATGCTAATAATATAATAATAATTATAATAATTATATATTGAAAGTAAAATATATAAATTAAAAAAAAAATATTTTTTTTAAATAAAAAAATAAACAAATTAAAATTTTTCATAAATTATAAAACCTGGTATGTAATCTATTAAAATAAATAAAATTATTAATTTTAACATAAAGAAATCAAATGAGATATATTTTTTAAATATATATATATATGAAACAAATAAATAGACAAATTAAAATATAAAATAAATTATTAAAACATATATAGGATATGTATGATCAAATAAAATAAGTAAAATAATACTTACCATGTAGAAATCATGTAGTAAATATATTTTAAATAGTAAATTAAAATATTAAATAAATTAATAATTTACATTTTTAAATTATTGTTTTAGTGGGTGGTGACAGTAGGCGTACAGCTGTCAACACCGGATGGAAAAATGGTGTTATGTGAACCTTGAAAAGGTTTTACAACGTCCATTGCAACGTGCAATGGACGTACTCCCGCTCCGTCATTTAATTTGTGAACTGGATGGACCAACTACAGGGTAACCTTCGTGTGCTGGACGTATTGGAAAAGCTGTGCATCACTGCCACTTAATACCACCAGTTGAATTGTCTACTATTGAAAATTCAGAATTTCCCACTATTCCTGATAATGTATACTCTAAACTGTCGTCGGATCAAAAATATTTGTTCGATCTTTGTGGAGCTGTAATGACTGGTGAAATGTCTGATAGATTAGTGAAGCAAAAACCAGGTAGAATAAGTCACTCACAGTGGCTCACTAAAGGTTCTAGAATACTTAGACTTTATGTAACTGAACGAAATCCGACCGTAGTGCTAAGCCGTCTCAGTTTTTTCAATATTCATGTTTATGCTAGGATGTGGTTTTCAATAAAAAAATACTGGAAGTTACAACATGGTGCCTCTCATTTTCTTCAAATGTTAATGTTATGTGACACGCTACTAACAGAAGATGAGAAGAGAGTTGTGTTTCCAGTTCAGCAACAGGGATCTTATTATGCTCACATTGAGAATATTCTTGTAACCATGATGTCTGACGAATCGGTTGCTACTCTAATGAAGGCCTTTGAATTAATCCGCGAAATTCGTATTAATAATCTAACTGCTATAAATCAATTACGTGTTTGTCAGAATCCGACCATAACCTTCTAAGAGAGAACCATGGATGACCTCATTGAAAGTAATACTCTACATACTCAACCACCTCTGATAAAAAACTTCCTTTGCATGACCTGCAAAAGAAGTTAGAAGGCGGTCCACTGAATTGCGATTTCCCCTGTCATACTCAAGGAGTCGAACGCCTAGTGAAGTCGAGTGAAGTTGTCTAGTGTGTTAAGAAGAAGAAGAAGATAAGTCGTCTAGTGTGTTACAAAGTCGGCAACAAGAGTTTGTGGTTCGACCCGCCATGATGGCTTTATAAGATCGAAGCTGTCGAGCCAGAAAGAAATGCCATATTTTGATTCGAAAAAAGATTTTAAGCTAAAAATTAAATCAAAAAATAATTAGATAATTGATAATCAGTATGATATTAAATTATTATAATTAAACTGTTTATTTATTTGCTGTTTCTTTTTATTTTGTATTTTTTTCTCTGAAATAACTGTTAACATAACACTTGATTTATGCATGTGTTAGTTGTGTCTGTTAACCATATTCAATAAATTGATTTCGTTTGGAAAATGTTAAACTTTATTTATTTGAATAGGAAAACAATCAAACTTGAACAATTTTATGGTTTACAAGCTGTTGAAAAGTGCTGTTTTTCGAAAATTTCTAATAAAATTACATTTTTAAATATCATGTGCATGCATGGGTCAATTGGGATTGAACTTAATATTTTTCATTTTTATTTCGTTATTTTCAATGACTAGAAGGTGCCTCATAGTGGGAAAATTGAATTATTCAATAAAAAAATTTTTGTGGATTTTTATATTGAGGCAATTTTGAAAATGTTAAATTTAAATGTGCAGGGGTAAACAATTCGTTTGATCAACTTTTGTTTTGACCAATCCTCCTAAAAATTGGTTCTACAAAAACTTCTAATAGGGAAAAATTTAAATCAGATAAAAAGTCAAGTTTGACCCATCCTAATGGTGACGGTAACTTTGTTGTATATTTATTGCTCGTATATTGTTGTAAATGCATTGCAAAATATTCCAACTAAAACGTATTCGTGTAAATGGGATTGGTTGGTCCCGAGATGGGCGCATCTTTGCTATAGATAAAAAGGGTAACAAAATCGAAATTGAACGCGACGACGACGTTAAACACGTTAAGCATTTTACTCTGGAGGAGAAGGTCGAGCGGAACCGGAAACGCTACAATCGCACTGGACCGACAGCGGCAGGTCAGGTCAGGTCAGGTATTCTAGGTCATTGATCAAGAAAACTTGCCACCTCCATGCAGCATAAAGGAGGTGCCACCTGTAGCTGCATAGACCCTCTTACTAGGGCAAATCTGGTCCTGTAACTAGGACCCCCTTCGTTCTGGGATAAGGACGCCCTTGGTCCTGGATTAAGGACCCATATACTTGGCTGCAGGGGTATATGGCCTGACCAGGCAGATGGTGATCTACCAATGGCTGGTTAGGAGTAGAGTGTTCTCATGTCCACTCTGAGGGCACTTCACTGCGACCTGCACCTGGCAGCAAGGGTACAGGGCATGACCCAGCAGATGAGCTGCAACAGCCAATGGTGGGTCATGTACGCCAGAGTAGATATGGGTGATGGGCCTCATATCTGACTCCATTGCGACACCCACAGTGTGGAATGGCAAACCAGGGTGTGGTATTTGCCCCGAGAGCTGACTCGGCAAAAAGCACCACCCAACCCCCACTATGGATTACATTAGCAATGCGGAGGTCCGGCCACTAGAGGCCAGTGGAATTACCGGATACAATCGGCCTCACAGGCGTCAGTTAACTCCTGACCGGCTGCCTGTCTCACCCCCTACTGGAGAGAGAGCAGCCAACAATTCTTTGAGTCCCTTTCCTGATGACCTTTCTGGCCCAAACCCTGGGTCACCAGGGAGGCCAGATTGTGATGGGGAGAGGGATTCTGGAGTTGGAGGCTACTCTCATGTTCCACCCCGACCAACAAAGCCATTGGTGAATCTGAGGCAAGTCACTAGACTAGCCTCAGTAAACACCCTAACACTCGGGTCCCCAATGCGACAAGGTGAGCTGACTGCCTTGGCAGATAAGCTTTCTCTTAGCGCAGTGGGTGTTCAGAAAGATTTTTTTTTTGGTGTTCCCCCTGAGGTCTTTAAAATACCTGAGTGTTTAAAGCTCATCTATCCCATCATAGTAGACATGTACCGTACAACAAGAGTCCCACAAGAAATGAAAACAAATAAGTTGGTGCCAGTTCCCAAGAAGGGCAACCTAACACTCTATGGTTCGTTTCGGGGAATCTCATTGATCTCGATTGCTGCAAAACTATACAATAGAATTCTATTAAATCGCATCAGGGATCCCATAGAGAGACTGCTACGTGGAAATCAGAATGGGTTCCGTAAAGGTCGTGGGACCATGGAGCCCATTTTGGCACTTAGAAGGATAATTGAAGAGTTATCAAAAAAGAAAGACAGGCATCTGGCTGTTATCTTTGTTGACTTCTTCAAGGCCTTTGATTCAGTCTCTCGCTCACGTATGTTCACCATACTTTCATTATATGGGATTCCTGATGAAATTATTGCAGCAATCAGATCAGTATACGATGGTTCGACAACATTTGTGTCTACTGTTGACGGTGACACAGAACCATTTGAAGTGTTATGGGGCGTCCTCCAAGGAGACACACTTGCACCATTCTTGTTCATTATTGTGGTTGGTTGACTATGTTCTACGAATGTCCTTAGATCATCATAATGATGATGGGGTGATGATAACTCCACCTACTGGCTCCAGAAGTCGAGGAAATCCTGCCAAGTACCTAACTGATCTAGACTTTGCTGATGACTTAGGTGTACTCTCAGAATCATTAGATGGAGCCCAGCGGCTCCTCAGCTCATTAGAACATGCTGCTTCTAGTGTTGGTCTTTTTATTAACTCCAGAAAGACCAAAATTCTGACAGTTAACTTTGAAAGTCCTCAGCAAGTCTCTGATCGGATGAGCATAAGCTCAAAGGATGGTATGCTTGAGCATGTGGACGACTTCTGTTACCTGGGATCATGGATCCGGAAGTCAGGTGAGGACCTTCGAATACGTAAGGGAAAGGCATGGGCAGCCTTGAATAGGCTTTCCAGGATTTGGAAGTTTCCGAGAATTAATCGGAAACTTAAGGTCCGATTATTTAGAGCAACTGTAGTTCCCGTACTCCTCTATGGGAGTCCATGCTGGGCTCTAACTGCTGAGGACACCAAATCTCTGGATGGCACATTCACAAGAATGCTACGCCGGGTACATTGTGTCAAGTACAATGCACACATCTCCAACCAGACACTATATAACATTGGAGGTGTCTCATTGGTTCCCCCAAGCTTGACACTAGAACAAAATCGCCTCCGCTTTGCAGGACATTGCTTTCGCCGTGAGGACCAGCCAGTGCATAATCTTGTACTTTGGCAGCCTCATGGAGTGAATAAGCATGGTGGACAGCCCATGACTTTCTTGAGACGCATCTTAAAGGACACTGGCCTTAAAGATGCGGATGATCTAGCAAATGTCATGGGTGATAGGGAGTTGTGGCGGTGCAATTTTGTTGACAAGCCGGCACAGCATTCTTAAAAATGCAGCTGCAATGCAGCATGCCGATCCTAGTAGTAGTAGACAGCGGCAGGCGCAGCACTGACCACCCACCCACCTCCTTCTAGAGACAGGAACCACAATAAAAGTGCTGCTAACGGAACCGAGTTGACACACCCAATAGAATCAACCAGCAGCGATCCAGTTGGGGAAGGTGATACAGTATTTCATGGTTTCTGAGGTCACATAGATTAAATGACATTGGAATGTAATATTATTGTGTTTACACCATACAAGGTTGCAATGAGTGTAGGGAAATTTAGTTTTATTTACAAAAAACTACAATTGGCCATTTCGCCAAAATATACGACACAGTCTAGCCATAATAGTGTTTAGGAAAGGACTTACTGACTGCTTGAACTGTTTACTCCCTATAGCTTTTACACTAACTATCTTATCCTACATATATACTAGGCTTTGTAGCGTTTACTTGTAGCATATTAGTTAGTTAGTTTGTTTTTTTAGTTTTAATCTACTGCATTGTTTTCTCCTATTATGTCTTAAATTTTGTATGATTCAAAATAGCACTTGCCACTATTGCACTAAATTAATAAAAAGCTCCAATATCTCTAAATTGAAATGTGCTGCTTGTAAGCAATTTGTTCACTACCGTTGTATCCCATCTCTTGAATTTTCAGAATTTAAACAACTCTTATCTCAGTCCATTTGGTTTTGCCCACATTGTATTTTTAATGCACTGCCTTTCACAAATATTATAGACGAAGATGAGTTTCTTTTAACAATATACGACTATCGATTGCCTTCGATAATCGATATTGACCTTTTAACCTCTAATACAGTTAGACTGACAGATTTGAATGCAGGTGACACCAATTTTGAATTTGACAGAGACAATAATCCAGATAGCAATATACTAAATAACATTTACACTAAAATTCAATGTCGTTACTATAACAATTTGGTGTCAATAGATTTTAACTTAAAAAATCAGCAAGAAAATGGATTGTCTCTTTTTCATACGAATATAAGGAGTGTTCCGAAGAATTTTCATAATCTATACGATTTATTACAAATAATAGAGAAACCCTTTTCCGCAATTGCTCTAACTGAAACTTGGTTGAAAAAGGACAACCTTAATGACTATCAGCTGGATGGATACAAAATTTACCATAGCAAACCTCGTGCCAATCAACGTGGCGGAGGATGTAGTCTCTATTTAAGCAATAACTTGAATTGCAAACCCCGCCATGATCTCGAGAAAGATGAGCCTGATTTGGAGTCAGTTTTTGCCGAGTGGGATCGAGAAAATGCAAAAAATATTATCATAGGATGTATATATCGTCCACCTGCAAAAGATGTAATTGGCTTTCTAAGGAAATTAAAGCACATTTTAGAACAGATTAATACAGAAAATAAAATTTGTTGCTTTCTTGGCGACTTTAACATAGATATGTTAGGAGTTAATATCCATAAACAACCAATTGATTTTTTTGAACTACTATCAGAACAGTTTTTTTATCCTGTTATTACCAAACCAACTCGTATAACAGAAACTACTGCAACCTGTATTGATAATATCATAACAAACGATATTACAAACATTCGTAAATCTGGAATAATTGTAGCCAGTTTATCTGACCATCTACCCATATTTGTCAATTCTGAAATAACAATTCCCCGTAAACATAGTAAACCATCTTACATCTTAGTTACGGATAGATCGGAAACAAACAGTAAAAAATTTGTGGAGATCCTTAAACAAACTTTTAACAATGGAGGCTGGGAAGAAGTTACGCAAGAAAGTGACCCCAATATTGCTTACAATACGTTTATTGAAATATATCAGAAGCTATATAACAAATGTTTTCCCACTAAAAAAATAAAGATAATAAATAGCGATAAACCTTGGCTATCTGAAAGTATTTATAAATGTATCAAACGTAAGCATGCACTATATGCAAAATACATTAATAGCAGATCTCTAAGCAAAAAAAATAGAATATACGGCTCATAAAAACCAACTTACTAAAATAATTATGAATGCAAAAAAAGCTTATTTTGAGAAAGTATTTAATATTTATAGAAATAATACGATGAAAACCTGGAAAATAATAAAAACACTTATTAATCCCCGAGCCTCATGCTCGCCTCAAAACTATCCTGATACATTTACAGTAAACAATTCGTCAATTAGGAATGACACAGCGATTGCAAATGGATTCAATAACTTTTATCGTAATGTAGGTCCAAACTTAGCGAAAAATATTCCTAATACTAATGGTTCCATATATGATACCCTAGGTAACCAAACCGCATCCTCACTATACTTTTCACCACTAAGTACTAAAGATGTATATGATATTGCCTCATCAATAACCAATTCAAAAGCCTTGAGTTCGGACGGTGTTGATTCTCAAATCGCTCGGCAAAACTTTCTCTACATAGCCCATCCATTGACACACATCCTTAATCAATCATTATCTCTGGGAATATTCCCAGATCTAATGAAAGTGGCAAGAATTGTACCTATTTACAAACATAGTAACGCCGATCAATTTGGAAATTACCGTCCTATAAGTTTACTCCCATTTTTTTCGAAAATTCTAGAAAAGGCTGTTTCTCGACAATTCGTAAACTTCATGAAAAAAACTCTATTATTTATGAAAATCAGTTCGGATTTCAATCGGAAAAATCAACTATAACAGCTCTCACTCTCCTGCAATCTAATTTGTCAGATGCTATTGAAAATAAACATCTTACACTTGGTGTTTTCTTGGATTTTAGCAAAGCCTTTGATACCGTTAATCATTCAATCCTATTAAAAAAAACTTGAGCATTACGGTGTACGCGGAACCCCATTAGCATGGTTTTCCAGTTATCTCCACAATCGAACCCAATACGTTGATTTAAATGGAACAATTTCAGATACACTTGATGTGATATGTGGAGTTCCGCAGGGGTCTGTCCTTGGCCCAATTTTATTTTTAATTTACATAAATGACATCTCAAATTCTTCAAAAATCGTAAATTTCATACTCTTCGCTGATGATACAAACTTATTTATTTCAGGCGAAAACGTACATGATCTGATATCAACAATGAACAAAGAAATACATAAAATATATCAATGGATTTGCTTAAATAAACTATCTTTAAATCTCGATAAAACAAAATATATGGTGTTCTCAATGAAGCCATATAATCCAAAAAACACAGGGGTCAAAATCCATGGGCGAACAATAAACTATACTGAAAATATTAAATTTCTTGGTATTCACCTCCAATCAAATTTCTCATGGCATTTACATATACAAAATATTCGCATAAAAGTATCAAAAAACGTAGGTGTAATAAATAAGATCAAGCATTTCGTTCCAATACAGATTAGGAAGCTCCTATATAATACATTGGTAGAACCTTATATCGTATGCTTTAACTGTTTGGGGTAATTGTAATATTAATGACAGCACTCTTAATCCTCTAGTCCGGCTACAAAAGAAAGCTGTCCGCATTGTTGAATTAAAACCATACCGACACCCAACACAATCAATTTTTTCAAATCATAAATTTCTTAAAATTAATGCAATGTACAAATTCCTCAGTTTGAAAACGATATACAACTACCGCATGAACTACTGTTTTGTACCCATAAATTTTAAGACAAAAATGGTAACTAATATCCGTAAAAGCTTCTGTGGGATATAACTGGCCCCTTTGCTTCGCAATCCAGTTTCCCCCCCAGGCGCTGGAATACTCTAAAAGGTTCTCTAACTGTATATATATTCCCCTCGCCCGCAAGGTACCGTTATAGGTGTTTTAACGGACATAAAAGTCATTCTGCTATATACGTGTTTTGGCGGACATGGTAAGGCAAAAAACCTGCAATGTACCAAATACCTTTACACAGCTTAGCCTTGATGATTCAGATTGCGACATCTAGCAGCTGGTTGCTGGCATGGAAACAGCCATTGGACGCAGGGTTCTTTGTTTGGCTTGAGCCAATCAGAGCGATTTTTTCTGTCGACGTGTAGATATTTGGTCGATCATGCTGGGAGTGTTCAGTCTTACTGTTTTTTGTGATACTGTTGTGTTGTTGCTATCTAGGCCAGGAACAACGGCTCTAGAGTCAATTAGCTTTCATACTTTAGAAGAAACATTAGTAGGCTTAAATTATAGAGCGTATAACCGTTATCACTTATCACATCACTTATCTAATCATATCAACTGATCGCAATTCAGTCTTACATTATCGGTTCAATATACATTATTATACTGCTATTTACTATTGTTTGGTTGAATATTATTTGGAGAACATTTATAAAGAACCCAAATTTCCCAATTTTCTTGATACACTACAGGTTAGAGAGACGGGTTATATATAGCGATTGCGACTTATATTATTGTGTATGTAGTGAATTTAATGCTATTTGATAAGCACTACATTGGTCCGTTGCTGTTCTCTTTATATAGGATAAAAATCATTGACGGTCGGCAAATTAGTGGGCAGTATTGTGTGTTACCGGTAGTGTGCATGATTGTGACTGATAACGAAGCATTTCCTAAAGAATGCGCCTTATATGTGAATCATAAGCCTTACCGTTGTGATTAGTATAAGTCATATCTCTGTTTACCTAGATAGAGCGCCACGTCCTAAAGGAACTGTTAATATTTCCCGAAAGTGAATAATATTAGTCAGAAATTATTTATTAACGATCAATCGAATAATACAATACAGTAAGCTTCACTGCAATAATAATCTAAGCCCTCAGAATCCAGTCTCCCGGGTATATCCAGCGGGTGAATGGACGCGCACTAGGCTGGCTTTTGCTAATGTTGTGTTTATTGGTGTTAAATATTTGTCATCTTCTAAAGTCTATTTATAAACCAAAAGACATATCAATTTTGGCAGGTTAAACTGCTAAAGGTCTTCAAAAGCGCGTACAATAACAGTTATTGACTTTATTGCAGTAAGCAATAAAGTTGAAAGTACCGGTCGACCGGTAAACCTGAACCGGTACTTCTGTAGGTCAGTAGGCCCAACTGCCAGAACCGGTACTTCTGTAGGTCTGTAGGCCCAACTGTCCTAACCGGTACTTCCAGTATAAGTACATTAGTATTATTCGATTTTGATTATTGTATACTGGTAGGTCTTAGTATTTAATCAGGGACTGCAGCCCTGGTTTTTTATTGAGATTTTACTCATTTCTGTCGGTTTTATTTACATGTAAGTTAATATTGAGCTGAAGACGTGTAAGTCTGCTCAGATTGTTCAGATAATTGTAGGCCGGACTGTTGTTAGATTGTTGTTGAGTTTGGAGAGATTACGGCGTGTGTAGAGTTTGTCCGATAGAGTGCCAGTTAGTAAGTTGGGGCAGCCATAGCTGTAAGGTCAATCCCCTCTTAAATAATAAGTCGTACTACCGTGTTAGAACGCATACTAACTAACAATTTTGGAATCTGCACATACTGTAGTTTATTTAGGCTTGACAGTATTCTGCCAGCGCTTTGGCCTGTGTTTGTTTGTGTGGTCTGTTCAGGTACCGTAATAGTTATTACTCAGATATTTTGTAGGCTGGATTGTTGTCTAGCTATTATTAGGTCTGAAGAGATTGCTGCGTGTGTAGAGTTTGTCCGATAGAGTGCCAGTTAGTAAGTTGGGGCAGCCATAGCTGTAAGGTCAATCCCCTCTTAAAGAATAAGTCGTACTACCGTGTTAGAACGCATACTAACTAACCATTTTGGAATCTACACATACTGTAGTTTATTTAGGCTTGGTGGTAGTCTGCCAGCATTTGGTTTGTATTTGTTTGAGTATTCTGTACGGGTAGCGTAATATTTATTATTCAGACTTTATGCGATTATTCGCAACATTCATGTCCCCAAGTTTTTCCTACAGTAATTGTGCTTGTTACACATACCGTTATAGTTAAATTAACCCCGGTACTACACGGGCTGCTTGGCGTAGGAAAAGACTGGTGACTTTGTGCTTCGGTCACTCCAGCAGATGCCGTGGTTCTTTTAACTGTTCAAGTATATTTAACTACTAATTATTTGTTGTACCAGTACTTGTACCTAATTTAGGGTTTAGTGTACAGTGCTTTCCGAGGTAATTAGTGTGTAGGCAGTATATTTGTGTTGTAAAGTGGTTAATAGGCACGCTGGATCTGGTAGTCCGCGGTAATTAACTTCCAGGTAGGAACACTCCGTGATACATAACGTAGTACCAATAGCGATACGGCTATAGGTCGTCAGGCGGTGGTATTTTCCTATCTGGACAGCGCAATATATTTACTACTACTTATTATTTCAAATACCGTAGTACCCTGTCCGTTGTAATAACCAGAATTCTAACCCTTTGTTAGGCTGGTTTGTAGACTTCCTGTAAAATTACCCTAAAAATTTTGTACGTAATATTTTTGTTGTGTTTAATTAGAGATTTAATCTCACCCGTATCGTAAGTAATTTGTAGTATTAAGTAACTTAGGTAAATTAGAATAATCTGTTTTAGTGTCCCATAAGTAGCACTCCACTGAGGGCGCACAGCTTCTGTGTAGTGACTCTTCCCAGAAATAATAACATTTATTTCAAATATTGACAAAACCCATTTTAAACGGGTATATAAATATTATAAATCAACTCAAACGATTTATAAAAGTAGGCCTGCCATACAACAACTAGGTCTCAATATCAGTTGGACTACTGCTTAAATAACGGTAATAAAGTAAGTTAAAGTAATCAAGTAACCCTAAAATATTCAGAAATTCAATTATTCTAAAATAATTGACATACCGGTATTTACCATAGGCTTATTATATTTATTTCTATAAATTTGAGCTAAAATCATACCGGTATTCTGTAATTAATTCTAGTTCATAATTATACTTATATATACTATAAGTGTAAGCTGTATACCGGTATTCACGATAGGCCTATTATATATTTATATATATTTGTGCTAAATTTATATACCGGTACTCTGTGACAAAACTAGTTTACAATACTTATATATATTATAAGTGCATACCGGTATTCTAATATACTGCAATAAATTGCTGGTACTAGGCCAACGGTCATACTGAATTACTAGACTTGCTTTAACTGTAACTATAGCAGTAAGCATTCAACTGTATAGCTAAACATGTCTGACACTCAGCAAAACCTGTCAGACAGTCTAATCGATACAACCATCTGTGACACAGATAGGAGTGTGGAGCGATTAAGAAAGGAGTTCAGCTCACCTCCTACTGAAAGAAAAGTCATCCCTCCAGTAGTGGTATCGGATCCTAAGCTAATCCAACACCGTAGGTCTATCATCGGCACTCGGGCCCAAGTCAAACGGAACCAGGAAGCAGCTGTCCCACAGCAGCAACAGCCTAGTCAAGAAACTTGTTCCCAGCGATCCGATAGCTCCAGTAGTTCGGATACTGTCGAGCTGACCCCTGAACGCGGATTACGGATGGCGGCTAAAGCCTACTCGGACCCCCTTCTCACCCTTCCTGCCGCAGTGCTAACTACTATATTGATTGCGGTGGAGGAACATCAAGCCGATTGGGCGAGAAATAAGCGAGCGACCCAAGATAATTATGCGGGATACGCCAGGGAAGAATTGATGTCTATTGTCGAGTCACAATGGAACTTTCCCGGACCCGGACTCCCGTTAGATTTGTCCGAAGCTACTTGGGAAGACATACACAGGATGGGAGTGACTAAAGATACAATGGATCCAGCTGTTTGGAAGAGGTCGGCAGCAGGATATGTGCAGGGATTCTTCGGCTCCTTAGAGCGATTAGAAGAACAACTGTTTCGACAACCCCAAGGACCTCAAGAGCAGGAAGAACTGCTATACCAAGTACGCGAAAGAACCCTACGCATTCGACTAATCCTATCAGCCTTTGAGGAAACTTCCAAAAGAAGACAGGACACGTCGCTGCAAGTTGCTGTCAAAACTTGGTTCCAGCGGGTAGGTCGCAAAGTACAAGAAACGGACCAGTGGAAATCCCAGCTGTCTGAGAGGCTAACCTATGAAGAACCAACCGATGCCACCCTTCCTCAAGTGGAAGGCGAAGAGACCGCAGAGAGACCACGAACGAGAGACGCCATAGACATTTATCTGTCCGACTATCAGCGATTCCTAGGAGACGAAGAGTTGAGGAGACGGCTGTCTGGACTCTCCCCTAATAGTGAAGGAACCCAACGTGTGTTAGACTCAATCGATGCTGAAATGTTAGCTGCTAACCAAGCAGAATTTGATGAAAAACAGTCCAAGAAGAACAAGTAAAGAAAAGACGGATAGAGGAACAAAAGGCGGCAGCTATGGCAGAAGCAGAAGCAGAAAGAAAGGCAGCGGCGGCAGAAGCAGAAAGAAAAGCAGCAAAGGCAGCGGCGGCAGAAGCAGAAGCAGAAAGAAAGGCAGCGGCGGCAGAAGCAGAAGCAGAAAGAAAAGCAGCTAAGGCAGCGGCGGCAGAAGCAGAAGCAGAAAGAAAGGCAGCGGCGGCAGAAGCAGAAGCAGAAAGAAAAGCAGCAAAGGCAGTGGCAGAAGCAGAACGGAGAGCCTCTGAGCAGACTACCCAACTGGAGTTGGAAAATCTGCAAGAGACGCAAGACAACATAAATAAACAGTTAACTGCTAGTCAAATGCAGATGATGAGACGATCTACTCCCAAACGCCAGGGATACACATCATCGGAGGAAAGCGAAACCACCGATCCTGAAGGCGGAGGAAATAGATCTCATCTAAGCAGGCGTAGAAAAACATCTCACCGTCACAAATTGCCTGATTTGCCCCCAGCTGTTAGAAGACAGCTAGCTAGCACAGACTTAGGTAGTACGGAACCCGCATACCAAACTATTCAGGTCAAAAGACTCCCTACAATAGTTGATGAGCCTGAAATAATTAGGCCTGTCGTTCCCAAAGTCACTTCTGTGTTAGAGACCCCTGTACTTCCAGAGCTCAACTCTAAATTCCCTTTACATAGTACTACACTGCCTGTACCCGGTAGAACAGTCCGAGAGAATATCCCTGTCCTGATAGCAGAGAGAGAAATCAAAGATTTGTCTCCCGTCGTCCCACGTCAGCCCGCTACAATGTTGGCGACTCCCGCTTCGGCGGTCGAGTGGGTAGAAGAGGGACGGCGGGGGATGAACCTCCTGCTCGGACAGATGCAGGAGACTGTCCACCAACTTAAGGGAACAGTAAGGGAAGGTAGGGCAGAATTGCAAGAAGTGCAGCAAAGTATCGCACTGGAACGCGACAAATTAGTCAATATACAAAAGGGCATACCAATACCCCCTGTAACATTGTGTCAACCTGTTAGGTCTGAAGTATTACATGCGCAAGGTGTGGAGCCTACACGCATCCATACTGCTAGTGAAGTAGAAACTCCTATAGCAAACCCTATTAAGGGTGATTATAGACCTGTTATTAATGATATTCCCTATAGACCTGATAATGATCCGAGAAATTTATATACCGATAATTCGATATTAAACAACACGATGGCCCAAGAAAGCTTTACGCGTCAGATGGCTAGAACAGAAGCCCGCCAAGCGGTCAAAGTGGGAGAGATCATCAAATTCAATGGAGATGAGATGAAATGGTTACCTTTCAACGAATATTACAAAGATAGCATACAAAACTCTGTACTATCTAACGGAGAGAAACTTAGGTTCCTCATCAAGTGCTTGGAAGGACCTCCCAGGTTAATGGCGTTAAAGTTTATTGGACATCCAGAAGGATTAAGACAAGTATGGGATACATTAAACATCAGGTATGGTAACAAGGATAACATAGCTAAGTATTTGTATGCAAAATTAGTAGCCCCCCGACACTTCCTTAGTAGCGGGATTATAGAGTTTTCCGATGAGATTCAAGAGATCTGTAGACAATTGGACTGGTTAGGTAAGTCTCATGAATATCAGAGTTCCATGGTTATTGGAGCAGTAGTCTCTACTTTACCAAAGGGTGGAGTATGTACACGCTGGGACAAGAAAGTGTTGTACCTGAATGAACAACAATGACGAAGTCCTACCATGGCTGATCTCATGTCTTTCTTAGATGGTGAAGTAAAACTACAACTCATCAAGCAGTCCAGAGAGAAAACATCGGAAAATAAGGTAAGTGAGAAACCCACTTCTAGGAGAAGAGTAACACCGGTGTGTTACACTGACGACGGCGAAAGCCAAGCTTCTCAAGAAGAGGACAGCGGGAAAGACACTGAGAGATCTTACTACGTTGACAAAATCTCAAAAGATGTAAGTAAATACAAGGCTCGAAACAACAATAGGAGAGAACAGGTTGCCAAGACCCCCCCTCAGTCTCCTAACAGAATGCACCGAAGAAAACCCGAAGAAAAAACGAGAGTGCATCAAGTTACCCAAGGTAAAGTGAGTAACATAAAACCTAACTGTGCGTTGTGCGACGGGACCCACCGTTTGAGTGCGTGTGCTGAATTTCTAAAGAAATCCCTTGTAGACAGACGTGCAGTCGTATGGGATAAGCGGTTATGCTATAATTGCCTCAGACCAGGACACCAACGGCGAACCTGTTACTCCGACATAAAGTGTGCAAAGTGTGGCGCGAAACATCACATCTTGTTACACAGTGAGTTCGAACGAGACAAAATGAGTCAGGTAAGTGAGCCCGAACTACATGTCCAATTCAGTGATGTAAACGACACTGATCAAGAATCTGAGATGGAAGGATTCTATACTGACGAATTCTCCGACGCCAACGAATCCTGTTATCTAATCAATACCGCAGTGTATCGAGCACTTACTTATGAAAAGGACACCAACGATGAGTTTCCCCCAACTACTTTTGCCAAACAACCATCTTGGAAAGCTCCAACTTCCAACGTAGGAATCAGAGAATTTCCTGTAGTGCAGGTAAGAGTTCACGGTCTTAACAAAAGTTACATAGTGAACGCCCTCCTTGACTCCGGCAGCACAGGAACATTCATCGATCAAGAACTAGCCGAAGATATCTTTGCTGGACAACCCAAGTTCCGGACTAAATTGAATATGTCAGGAATTATGCAGGTTTGGAAATCTACCCTAACGGCAGATTACTATGTAGGTGTGTTGTCCACCCCCCAGGATAAGTTAGGAGCACAAGGTATAAGGTCGGTAAAAATGGTGGCTATAAAGAACTTCGCTACTACTCAAGCAGACCTTTATAATTGGGACGAGGATGAGAGCATCCAACATCTTAAGATACCTCGATTCCAGACAGATTATCCTGGAGTGCAAATACTCATCGGCCAAAATGCGCATGAAGCGCTCGAAACATTGGAGAAACGGCCTGCTCAACCACAGCCACTGCAAACCTATGCGGTAAGAACTAGAGTAGGTTGGTACTTTACTGGCCCTTCCCGCAGGACTCTCGAAGAGAGAATGCCCCAAGAACAAATATACCAAGTAAACGATTGGGAAGTGGAGAGCAGTGAGGTGGACGAACTAACTGAGGGAACACCATACTCCTCAGATAATGACGACATCTACCAACTCTTCGATGAAGAGAATACAATCGACCTACTTACAGAAAACCAAACTTGGAAAAATCAGGTGAACCTATGTCAACTGATTCGCCCATCGGAACCCATCGCTTACAATGACAAACTAAACGATGAGATAGAACGCTACAACGCTAGAACTCGGGACGAACTAGCCGTACGATTCTTTACTCAGGAACTGGTAGAGCCCAATTCATATGATAAGGCTCTATCGATAGAAGAAGAAAGAGCCAAGCAAATCCAGGAAACAACTACACGTTTTTTAAAAGACCAAGGTAGATATGAAATCGGCCTACCATTTCGAAAACGAGAACCTAGATTTATAAATAACAGACCTTTGGCAGAGAAAAGAATCGCTCAATTACATCGACGACTTACAGCTAATGCTTCAGCGAAAGAAATGTACCAAACTCAGCTGAAGAAATTTATAACAAAGGGATACGCGGAGCGAGTACCGGAAGGAACACCAGTGACTGAGAGAACGTATTACTTAACGCATCATTACGTTCCCAAACCCGGTAAACCACACGAAGTACGAGTCGTATTCGATGGCTCCGCCCTATATATGGGCCAATCCCTCAATTCCGAGTTGTTACCAGGACCCAACTTACTCCAATCTTTGTTGGGAATACTTTTAAGATTAAGACAATATTCCATCGCGTTCGCCTCAGATATCGAAGGAATGTTCTTACAAGTCAAGGCGCTGGATAGAGATAGAGACAGCCTGAGATTTCTGTGGTGGCCTGAAGGAGACCTCAATCAGAAACCGGTAGAGTATTGGATGACCATCCAGGCTTTTGGAATCATATCAAGCCCTTCCAACGCCTGCTCCGTGGTGCGAACCACTGCGAATGACAACCGAGACTCCTTCTCAAAAGAGGTGATAGACAACATCAAATGGAATATATACATGGACGACAATTTAAGGTCCCTTCCATCAGTAGAAGAAGCCATAGATGTCGCGAAAGGAACGGTAGAGTGATTGAAAAGAGGTGGATTTCGACTGACGAAATTCACCAGCAACTCCCGTGAGTTTCTAGAAGCGATACCGGTAGAAGACCGCAGAGCGAAAGACCTAGACTTAATAAAGGACGATCTTCCTGAAACCAAGACGCTAGGCTTAAAGTGGGACACTGAAAGAGACATCCTGTTTTTTCAGTTAAAACAGCGAGATAATCCAGTTCGGACCAAACGGATTTGTTTAAGTATTCTGAGCACTTATTTCGACCCATTGGGATTCATTAGCCCAGTTATATTGATTGCTCGGAGTTTAGTACAACAAATGTGGCTTGAAAACCACTCATGGGACGATCCACTTAAGGGAGAATTGTTAACGAAATGGATGAAATGGGAAGATTCTCTACCTGCCATCGAGAACTTTATAATTTCCCGTGCATATTTTGGCCATGTTCTCCCTACGTACTCTTATCAACTCCATGTGTTTGGAGACGCCAGCGACATGGGAATAGGTATAGTAGCATATCTGCGAGTCGAAACTCCGGATGGGATCAAGGTCGCCTTGGTTACCTCTAAGGCATTGATTAACAACAAGTTAAAGGTTCCTCGAGCGGAGTTAAAGGCAGCTTTATACGCTACAGCCATCGGCCGGAACGTAACGGAACAAATCGACTATCCACTGGAGAAAACGGTTTATTGGACCGACGCTTTACTCGTGTTGGAGTATCTAACCAATGAAGTCTGTCAGTTCAGCGTTTTTGTTACTAACCGAGTAGCTATTATTCTTAGTCGCACAAAGATAGATCAATGGAGACATTGCCCTGGTACGATTAATCCAGCCGATATCGCCTCCAGGGGAGCAACTCCACAGGAACTGATAGATACTCCAGATTGGTTGGGTGGACCCGACTTCCTGAGCAAGGAAGAGGATGAATGGCCTCCTCACCTTACTACGGCAGAGATTAGACAAGCCAAGGGAGCGGAGACAGTCAAACCTAAAACCCGGGCGAGTAAATCGAAGTTATTTAAACCGACTATCGATCTATCTGTATTACATACTTCCGGGAATGATGCTTCGGATCCACAATCCCTCAACACAAATAAGTCTGTTGTGGAAATTAGAGATAAAGATTGGAAATCTGGAATACCAGACGTCTCGCAAGGAATCTCACCCATGCTGCAGAGAGCAATGCATCATTACAGTTCCTGGAATCGGCTCTGTAAAGCCGTCACATATTTAAGACGATGTTTTCATCATCACTACTCCAGGACGAAGACCACTAGTGATACCGCTCCATTGACATCTGCACAAGTTCATGTTATTAAAAATTTACCCAAATATAAGACATCTGACCGTTTTCTAAAGGAGAAAATTAGTCACCAGGAACATGAAGAAACCAATAAGCAGGTACTGAGACTCCTGCAATGCTATGAGGATCCCGAAAAGTATTTCCTGTTGTTAAGAAATCCGCAGATGCGCTTAAGGGATCGATTCTCGAGCACAATGATAGATGGGTTAATACGTGTTGGAGGAAGACTCACCAATGCGCCCTTATCCTTTGACACCAAATTCCCCATACTTATTAGAAATCTTGAAGTACAAATCAAGATGATTGTAGATGTTCACAGTAAACTTTATCATGCTGGTAGAGAACGAATTCTTAGCGAAATTCGAACTCGCTATTATTTTAATAAACCCCGTAGAGCTCTGAACCAAGTTCTTAGGAACTGCATACCCTGTAGGAAAGCATTCAGTAGGCCTTTAACACAGCGAGAGGCAGAATTACCTAGGGAACGAGTAAGCTTCTATGAACCACCTTTTACTAATACTGGTGTAGATTTATTTGGCCCTATTGAAGTATATCGTGCGAGGACTATAGTCAAGAGATGGTGTGTCATCTTCGTGTGCATGACTTGTAGAGCCATCCATCTCGATATGGTGAACGATCTATCTACCAACAGCTTCGTCTTAAGTTTACGACGACAGATCGCTCGCTTCGGGACGAGTAATACCATAAGGGAACGAACTTCATTGGTGCCAACAACGAAATACAGGCTTACGTGAAGGACTGGAACCAAAGACAGGTGGACGACCAGCTAAGGATAACAGCGTCTAGCTGGACCTTCAACGCCGCCGACGCCCCTTGGTGGGGAGGAAGTTGGGAGAGATTAATTCGAAGTGTCAAAACCGCATTTCACTTTATAGTGCCATGCCGCGCATATCTCACCGACGAACTTTTGCGGACGTTAATGGAGGAAATCGCTGCCTATCTCAACGAGAGACCGCTTATGCCAGTCTCATCGAGTCCCGATTCCCTGGAAGCGCTAACACCCGCGCACTTCCTACTGAAGAAACCTGTAGCCATGCTCCCACGATCGGAGATTGCCGACGGAGACGAATACTGCCGTCGAACTTGGCAGCTTATGCAGTTGCTATCCCGTCGTTTCGCTGACCATTTCGAGAAACATTATCTGCCCACGCTACAACTTCGAACTAAGTGGTTTGCGCAGCAAGAAAACGTCAGTGCCGGAGATATGGTGCTTATTGTAGATCCAGACCTCCCACGTAAACGGTGGCAGACAGGTCGTATCATCGAGACCCACATCTCGGAGGATGGTTTAGTGCGCTCAGTAGAACTTGTCGTCATGCGGCGTAACTTCAAGAAGCCAGGCATAATCTTTGAGACGCAACAACTCAATCGCCCAGTTGGTCGTTTATGTTTACTGGAAAGAGACAGAGAACTCTCTGGAAACTATGGAAGGCAAGACACTCTTCCCACAACCACCTCCCTAATTCCTCAAACATCTAGGGACTCCCTAACGTGATACTATATTGTTTTATCTATTTTATTATATTTTTATATGCGAACTTTATTATGTACTTTATTATAATCGTTTTTATTCAATTTTATTTAGTAAAATGTTATTTAGTGATTATTTAGTAGATTAGTACAATATATTAGTGTTTATTACGTACGTAATTACTTAATATATATTTAGTGCGACGGCGAGAAAATAATTATTTTTCTCTTTCCTTACTGTCCGTATCATATTATAAATACGTGACTACAGTAAGATGAAATGTCCGTACTTCTTAAAGTACAATAAAGCCACTACTATATTCAAGTATTATTGGTAGGCAGAGTATTAGGAATGCAAAGTTCAGATCCTCGTGTCTCGGCTAAACCAAGCTCTGGGTAGACCTTGGAAACGACTTGCCTCTTCACACTGACATTGCTTCGTGCGATATTGCTCTTCTACCTTATATTAAATAATACATATAGTAGCGTGATGTCCCTCTAACAGTAGCGTAAAACGCAAATAAATCTGTTAAACTTTTTGACCATCTGTAATTCTAGTCGATTAAGATATCGCGGCACCCACCGATATACTTGAAAGACAAATTCTAGAATCAGTGGTTAACGTCCCCAGACAAGTTCTGGAATAAATCGGTGCCCATCTTAAATATTAATTTAATATTTATTAAAATCTGTAAAATTCAGATCCGTTAACAATTCTAGTCGATTAAGATATCGTAGCACTTACCGATACTCTTAAAAGACAAATTTCATAGAATTAAGGATCCTATGTCACCAGACCTGCTCTGGAATCAAATTGTGTCAATTTTAACATCAAATAATAAAATTCACGGGAATAAATTTAAATTCATATTTTAAATGAATTTCATAAATTGTCATTTTGTACAATTTATAACATTCCCAAAATTCCATTAATTAATAGATCATGGGAGCGGAGATTCATCCTATTGAGTGTATTAGAGTGCGAGAATCTCCAACATATAGTCAATAGCCGATAAAATTAATAAAATTATGCATAAAGAGGATATTGACAATTAAAGAATTATTATTAAATAGCATCCCAGATCTGTATGCATGAGAATTAACCTAATTCTACCGCTAGCATTCCATAATGTCACCATAGCAACACCCACGCTAGAATTAGAAGCAAGTTAAAAGAACAATAGAAGGCTTGCCCCATTGCATAGCATAGAATATAGCACACTGCTAGTATCCAAGGATACACAGTAATAACGTGACATTCTGGAAGGCACTGACTAACGGACAAATGGCCTGTATGTGTGTAGTTGGTGACAGTTGTGTGGAATTTGTGCGTTTATAGGTGAATGTTACTGCTAAAGTATGTTTACAGTAGCTAGTCGCAATTGTAAAGGTAGCCCAACTCTCCTATAGAAAGAACCTAAGTGGATCCAAGCCTTTGGGACGGACAGTGGAGTGACTTGTGCCGGTTATCGTTGTCGTGCTGTTGCTACATGTTGGCGTAAACACCGCGACGACGGTACATCGGCGCTGAGAATCCCACTGTCCGGGGGCAAAGAGAAGTAGGCAGCGACGCCCGCTCGCCTAAATATAAACTTATTTGATATTAATAAACTCAGATAGCAGATATGACGGAGTTGATAGAAGATGATCTTGGTATTAGGGAGCGATATACTCTACCTTTACAAGCATTTGTAGATAGCTTAATACGCGGTGAAGCCGATCCAACCATTACGGAGGACGATGGTCGTTATATCGAACCGCCGATGTCCCAAGAGCAACTTGCGCGTGAATTGGACTATCGAAAATTCACCACTCGCTATACGAATCGTATTGGTACGTATATGGACTTCTTAACGACCGGCCATCCTATCGATTTACATGATACGGACGATGTAGATACAGAAAGGGAAATGGTTCTATTTAAATATCATACCCAGCGGAGTCGTAACGATAAACCGAGAATGGAACGCGAGAATTCTATTCGAAAACAACTCGAAAGATAGAACGTGGAAGAAAGCTTGTAAAGACAAATAGAGGAGAACACTGGAGAAGAGACATGGGTTAATGTCCAGGGTCCATGATGTGAATAGTTTTTCCCCGGGGCACGGGTGCTCGCGGGCGGTCTCCTTCGGGAGGCTGTAATTTCTCTTCCTTCATCGTTTTCCTGTAATTATTGTGATCAGTGTCACAATTAAAGGGCAAGAATGAATGATGGTGTGACGGAAACATGTCCATTGTGGTATCTTATGGATACTACCATATATCCTCCCTCCTCTTTACTCCCTTTATCCCTCTATACATCGCTATCGAAAATACAGCATACTTCGTCCCACCTTCTCTTCCCAATGTGCTCGGAGCTTTGGGAGACGATCGACCAATCATTGCCGTATCGTGGTATGGATCATACCGCCTCCTAATAAATCCCCCCACCCCTTACTGTTTATTTGTATGCTCATATTGGTGTCCGCACCTCTCGTCCATGTCACATTCCACATTCTGTTGATATTTATGATATCAACTTCCACCCTCGCGTTGTTGATTAGAAAATCAACCACCAATAATTTCCTTAAGTCCGCAACCGTGATACAAACAAGGACTGAAAGGACACGAGGATAGTTTGTGAACAACTGGTACCATTATGGGTCATAAATCTGGTTGTTCACCTCCCTCAATGATTGGAGAAATAAATCTTATGTAGAACAACTGAGACAAACATATCCTTGAACTGGTGTTTACCTCCTCGCTAGGGATAAATTCATTTAGAGATAGTCTTCGAACGATTGAATCCTCCTACTGAGATCGTATTTCTGAATATTTCTGAATACGACATAGGCCTTCCCCTGCTCTCTACCACTACCATCAATGGCGGAAAACATATTAGTCATCCTACAGGAACATGGAGAACATTCCATACCCTTTCGTTGATACTCAGCTGATTGCTCCCTGGGCAGAAGGTCGAGGTTTCTTCCGCACCATGTATGCTAATACGTCTAGCAACATTACAAAGGTGCAACGAACTTCCATCGGACATCTTGCCTTTCAGGAATACGGATGGAATTTCAAAGTCGGAAATCCCATTAACTATCAACAAGTATACGGAGACCATTATTCTCGATTATACTTTGATGGACCATTGACCGCAACTGGCGCCGTGTATAGCTTCATGAGTGTTCCACTCCGTCCCTCCTTAGCTATATACACGGTCTTTGAAAACACCGCACTTGCCGGTTGGCTAGCCGATGTGTGCAGTCGTACTATACGCGCCCATCCATTAATACTTGGGACCAAACTCGCTAAGCTAGATGAACATAATAAATTCATCCGTTTCGAATGTTTCCGGCGATATTTAACCCCGTTCCGCAACGTGGATAGCCAATTTAAAGACCGCGCTTTGACCAAGCTCAGCCTAAGAGACTCAGCTGCAGAGAAGTTGGATAGCGCTGGATTCGCCGTTTTCCAAGAGATTTGTATATCAAACTTACACTCCTCTGTTATACAAAGACCTCGAATCCCCACAGGTTATTCTGTCATGGAAATTCAGACAATAGGTCCACCTGAAGAGACAGACGCGCCCACTTCAGCTATGCACTTGGAAGACGAACCAATATGTTTAGAATCTGAAGAGATTCAGCCTATCGCGCCCCGGACCAGCGACAACGATTACATCATAGAATGGTATCAAGGTCCACAGTGTCTCACTGCGTACGATTATCGACATGCCAACTACGTTTCTAGGCAACGTTGTCGGTTATGCGCATCGAGAGACCACGATACGCCCATGGATACCAACGTCCGCTGTTCCTATTTCCAAGAACAACCGACTATGGAAATTTATTGCGCATATTGCAGACTCAATAACTTGCATATCTTTGCGGTTTGCCCTCAATTTATGACTCAATGTCACCATTGTCAACTAAAGGGACATGCCAGTTTCGATTGCCCTTTTAATCACGATTTGGAAAGCGTAGATGAAATGATCACACTACGTTACATCAGAGCTTGGGAAGCGAACGCTGATTTACATTGTGATTCACGCCATCGCTATTATCCCGGACGCGCTTACGAAGGAGTTTATGCGTTCCATCCTTATCTATTCGCTTCAGTTGAACAGAAATCACGCATATCAAGTTACGAGCTACTGAAGCGCGTCGGAGAATGTATTTCAACCAAATTCGTACGCAAATTTCTCAGGAGTGTTAATCCTAGCGACCTTCATTCCTATAACTTAATCAATTATATCCGTCAGGATCCGGACTATGGAGACTTGTTTGTTAACTCACACCCCGAGTTACAGGAAGTATATCGACGGCCTTACGAATACCGAGCCCGCGAACGCGAGTTGGAAAGGACCATTAAACCCCGGAGGTTTCTAACTGCCTATGGTCCACCCACGGCCCTCGTTCAGACCACTCGTAAAGGACCCGTAAGAGCGGCTGTCTTGAAACGAGCTCTCAAAGCCGTTAGACCCCTCTCCCCGGACGTTGATGCCAATCAACACGGTACTTCGACTGGCGGATACACAGACCATAATCCTACACCCTCTGATGCAATCATATTGCACCCTTCACCCAGGAGTTATAGCCCTCCTTGTAAAGTGGCTCGCCCCAAAGAGAAAAGGACTCTGGCTAGCTTTAAAAAACTGCGTAAACGCCGTCCGCGCAAGAAAGACTAACTGTTTAGAGTATTTACGTATATTAGAAACTGTGATTTTGTATATTTTATAGACTCAAATCCCATTTTCTGGGAGCGGTGTAAAAGCTTCTGTGGGATATAACTGGCCCCTTTGCTTCGCAATCCAGTTTCCCCCCCAGGCGCTGGAATACTCTAAAAGGTTCTCTAACTGTATATATATTCCCCTCGCCCGCAAGGTACCGTTATAGGTGTTTTAACGGACATAAAAGTCATTCTGCTATATACGTGTTTTGGCGGACATGGTAAGGCAAAAAACCTGCAATGTACCAAATACCTTTACACAGCTTAGCCTTGATGATTCAGATTGCGACATCTAGCAGCTGGTTGCTGGCATGGAAATAGCCATTGGACGCAGGGTTCTTTGTTTGGCTTGAGCCAATCAGAGCGATTTTTTCTGTCGACGTGTAGATATTTGGTCGATCATGCTGGGAGTGTTCAGTCTTACTGTTTTTTGTGATACTGTTGTGTTGTTGCTATCTAGGCCAGGAACAACGGCTCTAGAGTCAATTAGCTTTCATACTTTAGAAGAAACATTAGTAGGCTTAAATTATAGAGCATATAACCGTTATCACTTATCACATCACTTATCTAATCATATCAACTGATCGCAATTCAGTCTTACATTATCGGTTCAATATACATTATTATACTGCTATTTACTATTGTTTGGTTGAATATTATTTGGAGAACATTTATAAAGAACCCAAATTTCCCAATTTTCTTGATACACTACAGGTTAGAGAGACGGGTTATATATAGCGATTGCGACTTATATTATTGTGTATGTAGTGAATTTAATGCTATTTGATAAGCACTACATTGGTCCGTTTCTGTTCTCTTTATATATGATAAAAATCATTGACGGTCGGCAAATTAGTGGGCAGTATTGTGTGTTACCGGTAGTGTGCATGATTGTGACTGATAACGAAGCATTTCCTAAAGAATGCACCTTATACGTGAATCATAATACCGTTGTGATTAGTATAAGTCATATCTCTGTTTACCTAGATAGAGCGCCACGTCCTAAAGGAACTGTTAATATTTCCCGAAAGTGAATAATATTAGTCAGAAATTATTTATTAACGATCAATCGAATAATACAATACAGTAAGCTTCACTGCAATAATAATCTAAGCCCTCAGAATCCAGTCTCCCGGGTATATCCAGCGGGTGAATGGACGCGCACTAGGCTGGCTTCTGCTAATGTTGTGTTTATTGGTGTTAAATATTTGTCATCTTCTAAAGTCTATTTATAAACCAAAAGACATATAAATTTTGGCAGGTTAAACTGCTAAAGGTCTTCAAAAGCGCGTACAATATCAGTATTCACGGACGGAAAACTAGACAGCAATTCCATTATAGATTACCATCACCACGTACTAATTTTGCTCGCTCACACTTACTATACAGGGGTCTTAATTTATGGAATGAACTTCCTGACAGTTTGCAACGGTTCAAAGGTTCTGCCCATATGTTCAAGAAGGCACTAAAGCAACACATAATTGAAACTCAATAAATCTGGCAGTTATTTCTGTTCACAGGTACATTTATTTTCTTTCACACAAATATTAAATAGTAAATTATAAATTAATTTCTCTCGATAGACGAAAAATAAGTTCTTCTTGTACGTTTATCGCGAGATAATGCAGTAGATTGTAGTTTTTAGCGTAGGTAATCATAATTATATTGTGCATTTTAATATTGTTTATCGAATACAGAGCCGGGCCGCTTTCCCGGTGTCACAAGGAAATCAGCCCCCCCCCTAGAATATGCCCCCCGGGGCATTATTTCCTAGGATATTATGTCCCTCCGGGCAATTTTTCCTAGGAAATTTAGCCCGGGGGGGCATTTTCTCCTTAGGAAATAATGCCTCCCCTCAGGAAAATTAGCCCCCCCCAAAAGTCTGAAAACTGGTACGATACCGGTCTGCTGGTAGCATATAGTTGGAAGAATAGTACGGTACCGGTCTGCCGGTAGGTAAGCAGGTAAGGCAGTAAGGGGATGTAGAACAGCATACTGAAGTATCTAAGTCAGTAGGCTACTGTAGTAAGTACTGGTATAACAGCAGTGCGAGTGTGTGGTGTTGTGTGGGCGCCGAGCAGCTCCAAGCTTTTTTAAGTCTGTAACCTGCTCCTTTCCCTGATTTGTTAAAGTGATTGTTTATTGTTTTGGTTAGAAAATCCCGCCTCTGTAACCTGCTCCTTTCTCTCAATTGGTAATGTTATCGTTTATTGTTTTGGTTAGAAAATCCCGTCTCTGTAACCTGCTCCTTTCCCTGATTTGCTAAAGTGACTGTTTATTGTTTTGGTTAGAAAATCCCGCCTCTGTAACCTGCTCCTTTCCCTCAATTAGTTAAATGATCGTTTATTGTTTTGGTTAGAAAGGCCTGCTTCTGTAACCTGCTCCTTTCCTTCATTTGGTAAAGTGACTGTTTATTGTTTTGTATAATTTTTGTAAGTTTTAGTAGTAATAAGTTTTGTTTATTGTATAATTCAGGGGGGGCATAATTTCCTAAGGGGGGGCATTTTTTCCTAGGGAAATTTGCCGGGGGGGGGGCATTTTTTCCTAGGAAAATATGCCCCCCCGGGCACATTTCCCGGGGGGGCATATTTTCCTGTTACACCGGAACTACTACTACTACTACATATCAACAGTCTAGTGACTACGAAAGGTAAACTTATCTATAGATATAAACACATATCTCAACTATAATATTCTGCAAAGTGCGCGGTACAGTATAATATACCTCTAAACAACAAACATACTCCTAGCAGCTTAAAAGCCAATAATACTAAACAAACAATACTCCTAGCAGCTTAAAAGCCAATAATACTAAACAAAAAACATACTCCTAGCAGCTTAAAAGCCAATAATACTAAACAACAAAACATACTCCTAGCAGCTAAAAAGCCAATAATTCTAACAGTTTAAAAATATACGGTATTGCTCTATACGGTATTGATGTACTGTATAACCAACCAAAAGGAAATAACGAAAAACTCAACGAGTCACGAGAAAACTGTATAACTAATAATAGCACAAAGCAAGATTGATCAACAATAGCTAAATAATATCACAAAGCAAGATTGATCAACAATTGCTACATAATAGCACAAAGCAAGATTGCTTAACAATTGCTACATAATAGCACAAAGCAAGATTGCTCAACAATAGCAACATAATAGCACAAAGCAAGATTACTCAACAACTGTTACATAATAGCACAAAGCAAGATTGCTCAACAATTGCTACATAATAGCACAAAGCAAGATTGCTCAACAATTGCTACATAATAGCACAAAGCAAGATTGCTCAACAATTGCTACATAATAGCACAAAGCAAGATTGCTCAACAATAGCTACATAATAGCACAAAGCAAGATTGCTCAACAATAGCTACATAATAGCACAAAGCAAGATTGCTCAACAATAGCTAAATAATAGCACAAAGCAAGATTGATCAACAATTTCTGCATAATAGCACAAAGCAAGATTGCTTAACAATTGCTACATAATAGCACAAAGCAAGATTGCTCAACAATAGCTACATAATAGCACAAAGCAAGATTACTCAACAACTGCTACATAATAGCACAAAGCAAGATTGCTCAACAATTGCTACATAATAGCACAAAGCAAGATTGCTCAACAATTGCTACATAATAGCACAAAGCAATATTGCTCAACAATAGCTACATAATAGCACAAAGCAAGATTGCTCAACAATTGCTACATAATAGCACAAAGCAAGATTGCTCAACAATTGCTACATAATAGCACAACGCAAGATTGCTCAACAATTGCTACATAATAGCACAAAGCAAGATTGCTCAACAATTGCTACATAATAGCACAAAGCAAGATTGCTCAACAATAGCTACATAATAGCACAAAGCAAGATTGCTCAACAATAGCTACATAATAGCACAAAGCAAGATTGCTCAACAATAGCTACATAATAGCACAAAGCAAGATTGCTCAACAATAGCTACATAATAGCACAAAGCAAGATTGCTCAACAATTGCTATATAATAGCACAAAGCAAGATTGCTCAACAATTGCTACATAATAGCACAATGCAAGATTGCTCAAAAATTGATACACATAATAGTACAAAGCAAGATTGCTCAACAATTGCTACATAATAGCACAAAGCAAGATTGCTCAACGATTCCTACATAATAGCACAAAGCAAGATTGCTCAACAATTGCTACATAATAGCACAAAGCAAGATTGCTTAACAATAGCTACATAATAGCACAAAGCAAGATTGCTCAACAATTGCTACATAATAGCACAAAGCAAGATTGCTCAACAATTGCTACATAATAGCACAAAGCAAGATTGCTCAACAATTGCTACATAATAGCACAAAGCAAGATTGCTCAACAATTGCTACATAATAGCACAAAGCAAGATTGCTCAACAATAGCTACATAATAGCACAAAGCAAGATTGCTCAACAATAGCTACATAATAGCACAAAGCAAAATTGCTCAACAATAGCTACATAATAGCACAAAGCAAGATTGCTCAACAATTGCTACATAATAGCACAAAGCAAGATTGCTCAACAATAGCTACATAATAGCACAAAGCAAGATTGCTCAACAATAGCTAAATAATAGCACAAAGCAAGATTGCTCAACAATTGCTACATAATAACACAAAGCAAGATTGCTCAACAATTGCTACATAATAGCACAAAGCAAGATTGCTCAACAATTGCTACATAATAGCACAAAGCAATATTGCTCAACAAATGCTACACAATAGCACAAAGCAAGATTGCTTAACAATAGCTACATAATATCACAAAGCAAGATTGCTCAACAATAGCTACATAATAGCACAAAGCAAGATTGCTCAACAATAGCTACATAATAGCACAAAGCAAGATTGCTCAACAATAGCTAAATAATAGCACAAAGCAAGATTGCTCAACAATAGCTACATAATAGCACAAAGCAAGATTGCTCAACAATAGCTACATAATAGCACAAAGCAAGATTGCTCAACAATAGCTACATAATTGTACAAAGCAAGATTGCTCAACAATTGCTACATAATAGCACAAAGCAAGATTGCTCAACAATAGCTACATAATAGCATAAAGCAAGATTGTTCAACAATAGCTAAATAATAGCACAAAGCAAGATTGCTCAACAATTGCTACATAATAGCACAAAGCAAGATTGCTCAACAATAGCTACATAATAGCACAAAGCAAGATTGCTCAACAATAGCTACATAATAGCACAAAGCAAGATTGCTCAACAATAGCTACATAATAGCACATAGCAAGATTGCTCAACAATAGCTACATAATAGCACAAAGCAAGATTGCTCAACAATTGCAACATAATAGCATGAATCAAGATTGCTCAACAATAGCTACATAATAGCACAAAGCAAGATTGCTCAACAATAGCTACATAATAGCACAAAGCGAGATTGCTCAACAATTGCTACATAATAGCACAAAGCAAGATTGCTCAACAATAGCTACATAATAGCACAAAGCAAGATTGCTCAACAATAGCTAAATAATAGCACAAAGCAAGATTGCTCAACAATTGCTACATAATAGCACAAAGAAAGATTGCTCAACAATAGCTACATAATAGCACAAAGCAAGATTGCTCAACAATAGCTACATAATAGCACAAAGCAAGATTGCTCAACAATTGCTACATAATAGCACAAAGCAAGATTGCTCAACAATTGCTACATAATAGCACAAAGCAAGATTGCTCAACAATTGCTACATAATAGCACAAAGCAGGATTGCTCAACAATTTCTACTTAATAGCACAAAGCAAGATTGCTCAACAATTGCTACATAATAGCACAAAGCAAGATTGCTCAACAATTGCTACATAATAGCACAAAGCAAGATTGCTCAACAATTGCTACATAATAGCACAAAGCAAGATTGCTCAAAAATTGCTACTTAATAGCAATTACTTTAAATAAAATAGAAAAGAACATCGGTATAAACAAAATTATGATAAAATATCATGAATATAATTCATCAATATGATTATGATAAATCCGACCTATATATTACTAATGTACATATACTGAAAAAAATAATCCCTAATAAATAATAGCACAAAATATCTAGTTATCGCATCAGAAAACGTATATACAATATACATACTGTATACAATAATTTTCCTGCTCAGCTACAGTTTGTTCGTCAAGGACACGGGCAGCTTTACCTGGTAGATAAACTGGAATAATCTTACCGAGATCGTCGTTTCTCCAACCTCGCAGTCGAGCTATTCGTTGAACCGATCGGTGCCATCCTTCTATGTCCCCAGACCCATCGAAACAGTCGGGTTCTTTGTGGATGTAGTCCATGGTGGTTCGCCGTTGTTGTGTCGGAACAATCGGATTAGGTGGAGTCGTCAGAACTATCGAGTTGCGTTGATTAGACGGAACAATCAGATCGGGTGGAGTCGTTGGAACAATCGGGTTGCGTTGAGTCGACGGAACAATCGGATCGGGTGGAGCGGTTTGAGGCATGCAGTTCTAACTTCTCTGCAACTCCCGGACAAGCCCCCATTCTCACACTAATAGTGAAAACGGTATTCAAAAATATTGGGAAGTTTTAGAGATATAGCACCATTTATTAACCCTACTTTTGGCACTTTTTTTGAGGCGTTTTTTGAAAATTACATTTCATGAAATATGATTTGTAACATCTCTAGTTTTGATTTACACTGGTATTTTGGTGTTTGCAATTAGATGAAATTCATATAAATTAATTTAGAAATTTCAAACTTGTTTTTTTTTCGGCGGGTTCCAAATGTTGGAACCAGCACCAAATTTTGGTGCAGCACCAAATTTTGGTGCAGCACCAAATTTTGGAAAATGACAATTTTGTAAATTGATTGTTTGAACATGTTTTTTTCGCAATAGAGGTTTATTGGGGTTCTGGTTACGATGGAATATATACGAGATAGTAGTAGTCTCGCACAAACAATGCGCACCGCCAGCCAAACTGGCTTTTAATATTTATATTAAAAGATTTAAAACCGCACATGCTAATTAAATAAAATGCTTTTTTATATAAAAAAAAATAAAATATTAAAATCTTAGAAATTAAATATTTCCAAACTGATAGCGCAATGTAATTAAGTTATAATTGACTCAAGATACGCTTTCACTTTGTCCAACTTTGCCTTGAAGCTGACCATATCCGATCCATAAATTGATATGATTAATTCCAAATGACACAGTTTGATTGAATCCATAACGTTGAATCCCCACAGGTTATTCTGTCATGGAAATTCAGACAATAGGTCCACCTGAAGAGACAGACGCGCCCACTTCAGCTATGCACTTGGAAGACGAACCAATATGTTTAGAATCTGAAGAGATTCAGCCTATCGCGCCCCGGACCAGCGACAACGATTACATCATAGAATGGTATCAAGGTCCACAGTGTCTCACTGCGTACGATTATCGACATGCCAACTACGTTTCTAGGCAACGTTGTCGGTTATGCGCATCGAGAGACCACGATACGCCCATGGATACCAACGTCCGCTGTTCCTATTTCCAAGAACAACCGACTATGGAAATTTATTGCGCATATTGCAGACTCAATAACTTGCATATCTTTGCGGTTTGCCCTCAATTTATGACTCAATGTCACCATTGTCAACTAAAGGGACATGCCAGTTTCGATTGCCCTTTTAATCACGATTTGGAAAGCGTAGATGAAATGATCACACTACGTTACATCAGAGCTTGGGAAGCGAACGCTGATTTACATTGTGATTCACGCCATCGCTATTATCCCGGACGCGCTTACGAAGGAGTTTATGCGTTCCATCCTTATCTATTCGCTTCAGTTGAACAGAAATCACGCATATCAAGTTACGAGCTACTGAAGCGCGTCGGAGAATGTATTTCAACCAAATTCGTACGCAAATTTCTCAGGAGTGTTAATCCTAGCGACCTTCATTCCTATAACTTAATCAATTATATCCGTCAGGATCCGGACTATGGAGACTTGTTTGTTAACTCACACCCCGAGTTACAGGAAGTATATCGACGGCCTTACGAATACCGAGCCCGCGAACGCGAGTTGGAAAGGACCATTAAACCCCGGAGGTTTCTAACTGCCTATGGTCCACCCACGGCCCTCGTTCAGACCACTCGTAAAGGACCCGTAAGAGCGGCTGTCTTGAAACGAGCTCTCAAAGCCGTTAGACCCCTCTCCCCGGACGTTGATGCCAATCAACCCGGTACTTCGACTGGCGGATACACAGACCATAATCCTACACCCTCTGATGCAATCATATTGCACCCTTCACCCAGGAGTTATAGCCCTCCTTGTAAAGTGGCTCGCCCCAAAGAGAAAAGGACTCTGGCTAGCTTTAAAAAACTGCGTAAACGCCGTCCGCGCAAGAAAGACTAACTGTTTAGAGTATTTACGTATATTAGAAACTGTGATTTTGTATATTTTATAGACTCAAATCCCATTTTCTGGGAGCGGTGTAAAAGCTTCTGTGGGATATAACTGGCCCCTTTGCTTCGCAATCCAGTTTCCCCCCCAGGCGCTGGAATACTCTAAAAGGTTCTCTAACTGTATATATATTCCCCTCGCCCGCAAGGTACCGTTATAGGTGTTTTAACGGACATAAAAGTCATTCTGCTATATACGTGTTTTGGCGGACATGGTAAGGCAAAAAACCTGCAATGTACCAAATACCTTTACACAGCTTAGCCTTGATGATTCAGATTGCGACATCTAGCAGCTGGTTGCTGGCATGGAAATAGCCATTGGACGCAGGGTTCTTTGTTTGGCTTGAGCCAATCAGAGCGATTTTTTCTGTCGACGTGTAGATATTTGGTCGATCATGCTGGGAGTGTTCAGTCTTACTGTTTTTTGTGATACTGTTGTGTTGTTGCTATCTAGGCCAGGAACAACGGCTCTAGAGTCAATTAGCTTTCATACTTTAGAAGAAACATTAGTAGGCTTAAATTATAGAGCATATAACCGTTATCACTTATCACATCACTTATCTAATCATATCAACTGATCGCAATTCAGTCTTACATTATCGGTTCAATATACATTATTATACTGCTATTTACTATTGTTTGACAATAGCTCATCAATAGCTCAAAGATTGCTCAACAATTGCTACATAATAGCACAAAGCAAGATTGCTCAACAATTGCTACATAATAACACAAATCAAAATTGCACAACAATAGCTACATAATAGCACAAAGGAAGATTGCTCAACAATTGCTACATAATAGCACAAAGCAAGATTGCTCAACAATAGCTACATAATAACACAAAGCAAGATTGCTCAACAATTGCTACATAATAGCACAAAGCAAGATTGCTCAACAATTGCTACATAATAGCACAAAGCAATATTGCTCAACAAATGCTACACAATAGCACAAAGCAAGATTGCTCAACAATTACTACATAATAGCACAAAGCACGATTGCTCAACAATAGCTACATAATAGCACAAAGCAAGATTGCTCAACAATAGCTACATAATAGCACAAAGCAAGATTGCTCAACAATAGCTAAATAATAGCACAAAGCAAGATTGGTCAACAATTGCTACATAATAGCACAAAGCAAGATTGCTCAACAATAGCTACATAATAGCACAAAGCAAGATTGCTCAACAATAGCTACATAATTGTACAAAGCAAGATTGCTCAACAATTGCTACATAATAGCACAAAGCAAGATTGCTCAACAATAGCTACATAATAGCATAAAGCAAGATTGTTCAACAATAGCTAAATAATAGCACAAAGCAAGATTGCTCAACAATTGCTACATAATAGCACAAAGCAAGATTGCTCAACAATAGCTACATAATAGCACAAAGCAAGATTGCTCAACAATAGCTACATAATAGCACAAAGCAAGATTGCTCAACAATAGCTACATAATAGCACATAGCAAGATTGCTCAACAATAGCTACATAATAGCACAAAGCAAGATTGCTCAACAATTGCAACATAATAGCATGAATCAAGATTGCTCAACAATAGCTACATAATAGCACAAAGCAAGATTGCTCAACAATAGCTACATAATAGCACAAAGCGAGATTGCTCAACAATTGCTACATAATAGCACAAAGCAAGATTGCTCAACAATAGCTACATAATAGCACAAAGCAAGATTGCTCAACAATAGCTAAATAATAGCACAAAGCAAGATTGCTCAACAATTGCTACATAATAGCACAAAGAAAGATTGCTCAACAATAGCTACATAATAGCACAAAGCAAGATTGCTCAACAATAGCTACATAATAGCACAAAGCAAGATTGCTCAACAATTGCTACATAATAGCACAAAGCAAGATTGCTCAACAATTGCTACATAATAGCACAAAGCAAGATTGCTCAACAATTGCTACATAATAGCACAAAGCAGGATTGCTCAACAATTTCTACTTAATAGCACAAAGCAAGATTGCTCAACAATTGCTACATAATAGCACAAAGCAAGATTGCTCAACAATTGCTACATAATAGCACAAAGCAAGATTGCTCAACAATTGCTACATAATAGCACAAAGCAAGATTGCTCAAAAATTGCTACTTAATAGCAATTACTTTAAATAAAATAGAAAAGAACATCGGTATAAACAAAATTATGATAAAATATCATGAATATAATTCATCAATATGATTATGATAAATCCGACCTATATATTACTAATGTACATATACTGAAAAAAATAATCCCTAATAAATAATAGCACAAAATATCTAGTTATCGCATCAGAAAACGTATATACAATATACATACTGTATACAATAATTTTCCTGCTCAGCTACAGTTTGTTCGTCAAGGACACGGGCAGCTTTACCTGGTAGATAAACTGGAATAATCTTACCGAGATCGTCGTTTCTCCAACCTCGCAGTCGAGCTATTCGTTGAACCGATCGGTGCCATCCTTCTATGTCCCCAGACCCATCGAAACAGTCGGGTTCTTTGTGGATGTAGTCCATGGTGGTTCGCCGTTGTTGTGTCGGAACAATCGGATTAGGTGGAGTCGTCAGAACTATCGAGTTGCGTTGATTAGACGGAACAATCGTATCGGGTGGAGTCGTCGGAACAATCGGATCGGGTGGAGTTGTCGGTACCATCGAGTTGCGTTGATTAGACGGAACAATCAGATCGGGTGGAGTCGTTGGAACAATCGGGTTGCGTTGAGTCGACGGAACAATCGGATCGGGTGGAGCGGTTTGAGGCATGCAGTTCTAACTTCTCTGCAACTCCCGGACAAGCCCCCATTCTCACACTAATAGTGAAAACGGTATTCAAAAATATTGGGAAGTTTTAGAGATATAGCACCATTTATTAACCCTACTTTTGGCACTTTTTTTGAGGCGTTTTTTGAAAATTACATTTCATGAAATATGATTTGTAACATCTCTAGTTTTGATTTACACTGGTATTTTGGTGTTTGCAATTAGATGAAATTCATATAAATTAATTTAGAAATTTCAAACTTGTTTTTTTTTCGGCGGGTTCCAAATGTTGGAACCAGCACCAAATTTTGGTGCAGCACCAAATTTTGGTGCAGCACCAAATTTTGGAAAATGACAATTTTGTAAATTGATTGTTTGAACATGTTTTTTTCGCAATAGAGGTTTATTGGGGTTCTGGTTACGATGGAATATATACGAGATAGTAGTAGTCTCGCACAAACAATGCGCACCGCCAGCCAAACTGGCTTTTAATATTTATATTAAAAGATTTAAAACCGCACATGCTAATTAAATAAAATGCTTTTTTATATAAAAAAAAATAAAATATTAAAATCTTAGAAATTAAATATTTCCAAACTGATAGCGCAATGTAATTAAGTTATAATTGACTCAAGATACGCTTTCACTTTGTCCAACTTTGCCTTGAAGCTGACCATATCCGATCCATAAATTGATATGATTAATTCCAAATGACACAGTTTGATTGAATCCATAACGTTGGTACCAAGATCAGACAAGAGAGTACTCATTTGATATTCATATTGTAGTAGTGACGAAAGCTGTTCGACTGCATATTTTTTCACGCATTTCCTTATAGTTGAACAAAGACCCAAAAAGTGTTGCTGGATGTTTAGGGGGCCAGTTGTCCGTGTTATTGATTGCAATAGTGTGTTAGGGGCTCTGATCAATCGCTGGACAGTTATAATAGCTGATTGGTATAATTCTCGAATTAATTGATTGATTCCAAATAACATGTATGCAATTGTATACAATTAATATCGAGAAGTTTTCGTAGTGAATTTCTATACCTCACTTTCAACTGGTCCTGCTGTAGAGAGTTTAGAGCTCCTATGTAAAACGGAAAACTATAGCGAAAAATTTGCAAAGAGTAAGTTTTCCAAAGTGTTGATAGTGTTTCGATGGGGATACGCTTGATACTACTACTACTAGGATCGGCATGCTGCATTGCAGCTGCATTTTTTTAAGAATGCTATGCCGGCTTATCGACAAAATTGCACCGCCACAACTCCCTATCACCCATGACATTTGCTAGATCATCCGCATCTTCAAGGCCAGTGTCCTTTAAGATGCGTCTCAAGAAAGTCATGGGCTGTCCACCATGCTTATTCACTCCATGAGCCAAAGTACAAGATTATGCACTGGCTGGTCCTCACGGCGAAAGCAATGTCCTGCAAAGCGGAGGCGATTTTGTTCTAGTGTCAAGCTTGGGGGAACCAATGAGACACCTCCAATGTTATATAGTGTCTGGTTGGAGATGTGTGCATTGAACTTGACACAATGAACCCGGCGTAGCATTCTTGTGAATGTGCCGTTAAGAGATTTGGTGTCCTCAGCGGTTAGAGCCCAGCATGGACTCCCATAGAGGAGTACTGGAACTACTGCTGCTCTAAATAACCGGACCTTAAGTTTCCGATTAATTCTCGGCTGACTTCCGGATCCATGATCCCAGGTAACAGAAGTCATCCACATGCTCAAGCATACCATCTTTTGAGCTTATGCTCATCCGATCAGAGACTTGCTGAGGACTTTCAAAGTTAACTGTCAAAATTTTGGTCTTTCTGGAGTTAATAAAAAGACCAACACTAGAAGCAGCATGTTCTAATGAGCTGAGGAGCCGTTGGGCTCCCTCTAGTGATTCTGAGAGTACTCCTAAGTCATCAGCAAAGTCTAGATCAGTTAGGTACTTGGCAGGATTTCCTCGACTTCTGGAGCCAGTAGGTGGAGTTATCATCACCCCATCATCATTATGATAATCTAAGGACATGCGTAGAACATAGTCAACAACAATTATGAACAAGAATGGTACAAGTGTGTCTCCCTGGAGGACGCCCTATAACACTTCAAATGGTTCTGTGTCACCGTCAACAGTAGACACAAATGTTGTCGAACCATCGTATACTGATCTGATTGCTGCAATAATTTCATCAGGAATCCCATATAATGAAAGTATGCTGAACATACGTGAGCGAGAGACTGAATCAAAGGCCTTGAAGAAGTCAACAAAGATAACAGCCAGATGCCTGTCTTTCTTTTTTGATAACTCTTCAATTATCCTTCTAAGTGCCAAAATGGGCTCCATGGTCCCACGACCTTTACGGAACCCATTCTGATTTCCACGGAGCAGTCTCTCAATGGGATCCCTGATGCGATTTAATAGAATTCTATTGTATAGCTTTGTAGCAATTGAGATCAATGAGATTCCCCGAAAAGAAACATAGAGTGTTAGGTTGCCCTTCTTGGGAACTGGCACCAACTTATTTGTTTTCATTTCTTGTGGGACTCTTGTTGTACGGTACATGTCTACTATGATGGGATAGATGAGCTTTAAACACTCAGGTATTTTAAAGACCTCAGGGGGAACACCATTTACTCCACTGGCACGATTGTTCTTAATGCTCTTTGCAGCAGCCTTCACTTCTGCAAAGGAGATATCACCAATGGGAATATCTGGGAGTACAAAGTCAGACACTTTTACTTCTATAAAGTTATCAGGCAATACCCTGTCATTATTGAGGAGCTTTTCAAAGTGGGCCTTCCAACAATTGAGGCGATCGGCTGGTGATTCAGCCTTAACCTTGGTGGTTGGTTGGCTTTTTCGACCAGCAAGCAAGTTGATCGATCTCCATGCCTGGGATGATTGCCTGCTGTCGTCAGCATCATTGATGGCATCAACCTGTTGGTTTATTAGCTCCTGTAAATTAACAGAGTGCTGCCTGTTGAGGGACCTAGATGCAGCCTTAAGTGCATTCTTCGCCGCTGTAGTCAGTTTGAGTCGGGACTCTTTCTGCGCCTTGTAGAGGTCATTTCGGCACTTCTGAATATTGTTGTCAGTCCAGGGGGCCCGTTTCCTGTTTCGAGGGTATACAGGATCTGTTTTTGCAGCTGCTAACTTAACTGCCTCTGTGAAGGCAGTATAGCCCTCACAGTGATCTGCCGCCTCAGAGGCAAGAGCCTCATACCTGTTGCTCAGCTGCAGTGTGAAGCTGGATCTCACACTTGGCTGTTGCAACAGAGAGGACCAGTCATGCCGCGGCAAGGCAGATTTCGTTGTTCTGCTAGCACGCAGACTAAGTCTTACCTTGGCCACAATAAGGCGGTGATCACTGCAGAAGGGTCGTAGTGTAAATGCATTACAGTCTTGTATAGAGCTCCTGTATTTCCTACAAAACAGGATATGGTCTATCTGGGACTTGTGACCACTGGGTCCACTATGAGTCCATAGCTTTCCAGTTCGCTTCTTGAACTGGGTTCCAGCCGAAAACAATCCATTTCCAGAGATAAAATCCTGAAGATGGATGGAATTTCGGTTAACACTATTGCTATAGACCCAGGGCGATGTAGGTGATTGATGCAGACTTGCATTAAAGTCTCCCAGGAATGTTAAGAATGCATGCTGATCCACTCCATCAGTAGCTGCTTGTAGATTCTGGTAGAAATTTTCCACTTATTCTACAGGGGCAACACTAGTTGGAGAGTAGCACACAATCAGAACCACCTTAGGAAACTTCTTAGCCAGTCTTCCAGAACATGAGAAGTGGCAACGGATGATGCGGTTAGAGATTTGGTCTATTTTGTCCAATGCTGCATGTGCAGTTGGATTCATCAATAGACCAATTCCACCATTGCCACTATCATCTGCTGACGCGAGGGCGAGTCGCCAACCGCCCCCCATGTCCTTAATCAGAACCTCATCAGTCTGTCCAGTCTGCATTCGGTGCTCTTGAACACCCACTGCGCTAAGAGAAAGCTTATCTGCCAAGGCAGTCAGCTCACCTTGTCGCATTGGGGACCCGAGTGTTAGGGTGTTTACCTCAGGGTGACTTGCCTCAGATTCACCAATGGCTTTGTTGGTCGGGGTGGAACATGAGAGTAGCCCCCAACTCCAGAATCCCTCTCCCCATCACAATCTGGCCTCCCTGGTGACCCAGGGTTTGGGCCAGAAAGGTCATCATGAAAGGGACTCAAAGAATTGTTGGCTGCTCTCTCTCCAGTAGGGGGTGAGACAGGCAGCCGGTCAGGAGTTAACTGACGCCTGTGAGGCCGATTGTGTCCGGTAATTCCACTGGCCTCTAGTGGCCGGACCTCCGCATCGCTAATGTAATCCATAGTGGGGGTTGGGGGGTGCTTTTTTGCCGAGTAAGCTCTCGGGGCAAATACCGCACCCTGGTTTGCCATTCCACAGGGTGGGTGTCGCAATGGAGTCAGATATGAGGCCCATCACCTATATCTACTCTGGCGCACATGACCCATCATTGACTGTTGCAGCTCATCTGCTGGGTCATGCCCTGTATCCTTGCTGCCAGGTGCAGGTCGCAGTGAAGTGCTCTCAGAGTGGACATGAGAACACTCTACTCCGTGATTGGTAGATCACCATCTGCCTGGCCAGGCCATATACCCCTGCAGCCAAGAATATGGGTCCTTAATCCAGGACCAAGGATGTCCTTATCCCAGAACGAAGGGGGTCCTAGTTACAGGACCAGATTTGCCCTAGTAAGAGGGTCTATGCAGCTACAGGTGGCACCTCCTTTATGATGCATGGAGGTGGCAAGTTTTATTGATCAATGACCTAGAATACCTGACCTGATACGCTTGATTGTCCATCCCAGAGAGATGAAGCACTCCGCTAACGAATTAACAAGTCTAAGGCACTCCTGATATATGAACCGGTTATCTCGAGGGATTTTGTACCCGATGAAAGTGAGCTGTGTCGTTGTTTGGGGGATCAGGTGATCACTTATGTGCAAAAAAAGAGGGGGTGGCTCAGCTGATCCTCTACCACTAAGGAAAATCCAAGCTGTCTTGTTAATATCGATCTGTAAGACCACCTTCTCTAATTTTAGAATTATCGAGCCTATTTCTAATTCGATGTTAAACTGTGATGTGCTTATTAGAAATATATCATCCGCATATGAGAACGACCATGACCTACTATAACATTGTTATAACTTGTTGACTTATAACCTGTTATAGCAGGTACATTACAGTTACAGCAGGTACAGCAGGTACATTACAGTTACGTTGTCTTCTAGCATAAAATTTCCAAAATTGCCCTGGCTTATTATGTAGTTTGGCTGACTTTTTCTTTATATCTTTACAGATGTCTCTGTTAAGAAGTTGTCTACTCAGTCTCTTGGAAATTGTAGTAGACTCCTTGTATGCTTCCTTAAATTTGGCTTTTTTCTGTCCTGAAGATGTCCTCCACAGACTATATAAGGTCTTCCGAATCTTGATAATATGGTAGAGCTTCTTGTTTCTTAAGCGGAGGTTCTTGCAACTCTTAACCCTATTAGTACCGGGCTATAAAATGTTGTACAAATACCGGGGGGGGGGGGGGTCATATTGATCCCCCCCCCCCCCCTCCCCTCTAAAATCTACAAATATTTACGAAAACGTCTGATTTTTTGTTTGTACGTAGATATCACTTGTCTGGATCCGACCGAAAAAAAAAATTTTCGAAAAAATGTACTGGGGTGGTTATATTGCTGGTCCCTATATCCCTGGTCCGTTGAGTACCTACGGTTATAGGCTTTACCTCACCTAGTTAGTTAGCCTTACCTTTACCATAGCAGGATATTTACCACCCTGTCTATTGCTTATTATACGATTGGATTATAGCCTATCTTCTTATTACCATTCCTATTACCAGTCAGCCAAGTGGCGACTTTACCACTCTGGCGCTACAAAACAAACATCAACATCATTGCATTGAGTTGTACAAATTCAAGTCATGTACCAACAGGAAGGAGGCGAAATTTTAATGAACTGAAGCTCTTGACGTCATTTTATACTAATATATTTGCACTACTTGTTTTATTCGTACCCCAGGTGACACTTTAAAAATTACCAAAAAATTTCACGAATGTAATATTGCGGTTCTATAATCGCTTTCAGCATCCAAAAAAAACCGCTATATATCGCAAATAAATTAATTTTAGTGAATTATTGAATTCTATTGAAAATCTTAGTATGAAAGTACTAGAGATGGGTGCCAGAAAGGGAGCACAGCACGAAAACTAACATGGCCAAGTAAATGGCGTATGCTGTGTTGGATAACCCAGTAAATTTTAGGAAAAGTCACGAAATCTCGGTTTTCCAAACAAACCTCACTTAAAGATACAGACTAATTACAAAATTAAAACCCTATTAGTACCGGGCTATAAAATGTTGTACAAATACCGGGGGGGGGGGGGGGTCATATTGACCCCCCTCTAAAATCTACAAATATTTACGAAAACGTCTGATTTTTTGTTTGTACGTAGGTAGCACTTGTCTGGATCCGAGCGAAAAAAAAATTTTTCAAAAAAATGTACTGGGGTGGTTATATTGCAGCAATTATTGTAGTGCACAATTTTCACCAAATTTGAAAGTTACATTTTCGGCTAATTATTTTTCAATACAGGTTTTCTGGGGTGCAAAATACATTGGAAAATATTAAAAAATGATATGATTACTATAAATGGCTGTTTAGTCCTCTCTGCGTAGGAAAAAAATGAAAAAAACAGTAACCAGCACTTTTCAGTTAGAACACAAAATTTTTAATTCACTTATACGATGCTATAAATTCACATTTTCAGGTTTTCGAGGGCGCTGATTCTAATGGAATACATTTAAAATATGCCAGATCATTGCTACTTGTATTTTTCGGCGTAATTTGGCAAATTTTGGTGCTAGCACCAAATTTCGTACCCATCACCAAAAAGTACAAGTTTGCGATGTCCAGTGCTGTTTTTATTGATTCCATCGGATTCAGGACCCTCATAAACCCGTATAACGCAAGAAACAAGGTGATACTATCTACTTATCAATTTGCATATTTTCCAAAATTTGGTGCTGGCACAACAATTTTCACCCACCGGCGAAAAATACAAGTTTGAGAACTCTTATGAAATTTTTACTGATTCCATTGAATTCAGAACCATCACAAACCCGTATAACGCAAGAAACAAGGTGACACAATCAATTGATATATTTGATGGCTTTCAAAATTTGGTGCTAGCACCACATTTTGCACCCACATCCGAAAAATACAAGTTTGAGATGTCTAGTTCGATAATTATATTTTCCATTGAATTCAGAACAGCCATAAACCTCTAAAATGCAAGAAATAAATTGTCACAAGCAATTTTATCTATTGAATGGATTTTCAAAATTTCGTGCTAGCACCAAAATTTGCACACAGCGTAGGAAAAAAATGAAAAAAACAAGTAACCAGCACTTTTCAGTTAGAACACAAAATTTTTAATTCACTTATACGATGCTATAAATTCACATTTTCAGGTTTTCGAGGGCGCTGATTCTAATGGAATACATTTCAAATATGCCAGATCATTGCTACTTGAATTTTTTGGCGTAATTTGGCAAATTTTGGTGCTAGCACCAAATTTCGTACCCATCACCGAAAAGTACAAGTTTGCGATGTCCAGTGCTGTTTTTATTGATTCCATCGGATTCAGGACCCTCATAAACCCGTATAACGCAAGAAACAAGGTGATACTATCTACTTATCAATTTGCATATTTTCCAAAATTTGGTGCTGGCACAACAATTTTCACCCACCGGCGAAAAATACAAGTTTGAGAACTCTTATGAAATTTTTACTGATTCCATTGAATTCAGAACCATCACAAACCCGTATAACGCAAGAAACAAGGTGACACAATCAATTGATATATTTGATGGCTTTCAAAATTTGGTGCTAGCACCACATTTTGCACCCACATCCGAAAAATACAAGTTTGAGATGTCTAGTTCGATAATTATATTTTCCATTGAATTCCGAACAGCCATAAACCTCTAAAATGCAAGAAATAAATTGTCACAAGCAATTTTATCTATTGAATGGATTTTCAAAATTTCGTGCTAGCACCAAAATTTGCACACAGCACCGAAAAATACAAGTTTGATACGCTTGGTGCAACTCGTATATATTTCATCAAATCCAGAAACCCAAAAAACCCCAATTGCGTAATAAACAAGTTTCAAACGATCAATTTACAAAATTGACTTATTTCAAAATTTGGTGCTGGCACCAAAATTTGGCACCCACCGAAAAAAACAAGTTTGAAATTTCTAAATCAATTTATATGAATTCCATCAAATTTCTAACTCCAAAAAACCGGTGTAAATCAAAAATAGAGATGTTACAATTCATATTTAATGAAATGTAATTTTCAAAAAACGTCTCAAAAAAAGTGCCAAAAGTAGGGTTAAAAAATGGTGCTATAACTCGAAAAGTACCCAATATTTTTGAAAACGGTTTTCACTACTAGGAAGACAATAGATTTTTAGGAAAAGTTATAAAATTTCAGATTCCCAACTGCGTTTGTTTCAGAATTATAATAAAAAAACCACGGGAGGGGTCATATTGACCCCCCCCCCCCCCCCCGGGTTTAATAGGGTTAATTCTGTCTTCTTGTTGTTATTTCTTTCTGACTTAATTATATTCCAGTTCCCTGTTTACAGTTTGAATTGATATTATGTGGTTTCATAAGTTCAGGAAAAGTTTTTGTATAAAGGGAATGGCTTATTAGGATCATATCACCTAGTATATACTTTAGGATAGGAGCGATGAGTACCTTGGTGTCTGTTTGAGTCGGGACTCTTTAAGTACTGACTGTCTGACTCTGTCTGACTGTTTTTATGACTGTACAGCTGTATGCAGACTGTAATATAATCAGAATAGTGGCCTACTGAATCAAGATTGTCTACAGACTATCAGACTACAGAACCTTTCTGTATCTAACCAGAAATGAATACCTCACAGGATGAGGAGGAACTGACGGAATTGAGTAACGGAAAATTAAAGACATACCTAACGGACCACGGGATCGACTCATCTGGCACCAGGGCAGAAATGCTCATTAAAGCTCTAAAATACATAAAATCACCTAAAGAGCAACCACAAGAAAAACTGGTAATAGGAGACACATCTTACACCATAACATTTCCAGGTAACGACAACATCCAACAGAACAATTCATACTCTGCATATGATGATACCATCCTACATATTTGCGACGACAAAACGTCCATTCGGGATTCATCGGTATCCACAACTACCTGGGACAACAGTTATACCGGAACATGGCTTTGCCTTCCCATACAAAGCCCTCCTCAGGCCACCCCTGAAAGAGATAATCTGGTCGAAAAAATAGAAATAGAACCCGAATATTCGGACGGGCAAACGAAATTTACCCCGATATCAGCGAATATACCGGTAGGCCTACCTGCCAATTGTAGGCCAAGTGATACAGGCCTATGTCTCGAGGGACTTTTAATCAAGATAGACGCAATGAATATACAGGTTCAGGAAAATAAAGATACTATTAGAATATTACAGCAACAACTAAACTTTATGTATAACAATGATAACAGGAGGAGGATTCCAACGTCTGTGAGGAAAGTCAGCGACGGGGTTCTGACTTCCGGGATCAGCGACGGGGTTCCGAATTCCGGGATCATCAACGGGGTTCCAACTTCCGGGATCAGCGACGGGGTTCCGACTTCCAGGATCAGCGACGGGGTTCCAACTTCTGGGATCAGCGACGGGGTTCCAACTTCCGGGATCAGTGACGGGGTTCTGACTACCGGGATCAGCGACGGGGTTCCGACTACTGGGATCAGCGACGGGGTTCCGACTTCCAGGATCAGCGACGGGGTTCCGACTTCCAGGATCAGCGACAGGGTTCCGACTTCCGGGATCAGAGACGGGGTTCCGACTTCCGGGATAGGCGACGGGGTTCTGACTACCGGGATCAGCGACGGGGTTCCGACTTCCGGGATCAGCGACGAGGTTCCGACTTCCAGGATCAGCGACAGGGTTCCGACTTTCGGGATCAGCGACGGGGTTCCAACTTCCGGGATCAGCGATGGGGTTCTGGCTTCCGGGATCAGCGACGGGGTTCCGACTTCCAGGATCAGCGATGGGGTTCTGACTTCCGGGATCAGCGACGGGGTTCCGACTTCCGGGATCAGCAACGGGGTTCCAACTTCCGGGATCAGCGACGGGGTTCCGACTTCCGGGATCAGCGATGGGGTTCCGACTTCCGGGATCAGCGACGGGGTTCCGACTTCTGGGATCAGCGACGGGGTTCCGACTTCTGGGATCAGCGACGGGGTTCCGACTTCCGGGATCAGCGATGGGGTTGGGACTTCTGGGATCAGCAACGGGGTTCCGACTTCTGGGATCAGCAACGGGGTTCCGACTTCAGGGATCAGCGATGGGGTTCCGACTTCCGGGATCAGCGACGGGGTTCCGACTTCCGGGATCAGCGACGGGGTTCTGACTTCCGGGATCAGCGACGGGGTTCCGACTTCCGGGATCAGCGACGGGGTTCCGACTTCCGGGATCAGCAACGGGGTTCCGACTTCCGGGATGAGTGAAGGTGTTCCGCCTTCTGCAGAGGCTGTATTTAATGTGATTCCACCGAGGAAAGCGTCGGGTTGGACAAATATAACATGTCTAATGTTCATGGATTCAAATCGTAGATATATATCACCACGACAAATAGATAAAAATGCCAGAATGATACCAACACCCACTACACAAGACTTACTAATAAATATCATGAGTGCAAAATCTAAGTATCCTAACATCGAAAAAATATATATACATACAGGTACAAACGACATAGACAACAAAAAATCACAAACAAAAATGTTTGGTAATATCAAGGAAGCTATTGAAATAATAAAAACTTCATGGCCAGATTCAAAAATTGTTCTATCATCAATCTTACCACGGAATGACTATCATTGTCATGATGTAGCATCGGCAAACGAACATATTAATAAGATATGCAAAAAATATAACATCATATACTCCAAACATGAAAAAATATCCTCCATTCACTTGTATGATGCAAAACATATCTCACAACGTTTCATACATCTACTAGCAATGTCCATAATACAACACTTGAATAAGAGACCAACGCAGCGTATACCTATGGTGATAAATAAGACAAATACGGATAGTTGTATAGATACAACACATGGTCGGGAAGGGGCAAGTAGGGGGGAGGGAGCTCAGATAGGCGGCAGTGTTTCCTTTCGACGCAAAGTGTTGTTACCTACCCCTACCCAGGCGACCAAAACCCCTACCGAAACACCTAATACTTCATCGGCCAATATACCCATACCCAACAAACAGAAGTCACAAAAGGAAGGCATAATAAACGCTGTAATCCAATTATTACAAGCGATGTAATTGCATTGAATTTTTACTGGAAATACTATATACTAACTTGTTAATTATTCGTTAATAATTCTACATCATTCGTAAACGAAACTTTCAGGGCATCACTTATTATTAGTATATTCCTTTTCTTAAATATATATCAATGCCCAAATATTTCTTTAAGTATAAATAAATCAATAATTAATAATGTCGAGTTAATAGTAAGTATTATTTTAAACATAGTCATATCTCGGGAGATATTGTTAATATACACTGGAATCGTTTTAACTATTGTGATTATTTTAACATGCAAGATATTTGTGTCAATATTTTTATGTGCAATAATGGCCTTAGTTGTATTGTGTCTACATATTGGTATGGCGACTGTACTTATAATGATAATACCGTTACTGATTTTAATATATAAACCATTTTATTATGATATATTTTATTGTAGTAATAAGCGTCATAGGGCCAAATTGCAAATTGTCAAGTATAAAAAAAGTAGCGAGATAAGAAACTGGACAATAAATATAATAAAGCAGCGTCTACAAAAAGTACTGAAGATAACTGTAACCCTAATTGTTTTAATTTCTGTTCAATATAGTAATATTTCCTTATTCACCTATTGTCTAAATAACCATACTGACTTCATAACGAATATAACTATATTTTATGTAAGTTTAATTTGTGCAATATTTTTAATATCTGAAACGGAATATTTTAAGTTCAATCAAAAGAAATATGGAAAAAAAGGGCGGCAAATTAGGATAAGCCATAGAATTGTATTAATTATTATGAAATTATATATTACTATGGGGTTATATACTGCAAACACAACTCTAACACTGCATACTTTTACGGAATCTTTCAAAAATCTTCAAAGGATCAGAGAAATTGGACCAACTAAAATGGGTTTAAGAATAAATAGAAAGCAAACGACAGAAATTATATATCAAATTATGTTACCATGTATTTTTAGTTTTCAGCTGTATCGTTCTTATGTATTAGACACAGTTTTAATATTTATACTCACTTTACATATTCTACTACTAAGAGCAGGAGACATACACCCAAATCCCGGACCTGTACAGATAAACCAAATGCACGACTTGAAAACATACTTACAAGCACATACCCATGGGACAATATTTATACACATAAATAGCCGCAGTTTAATTAAACACATGGATGATTTACGTGATGCCTTAATGGGGTCCAAAAATGCCATTGTGTCAGTATCGGAGACATGGTTAAAACGTTACCATAGTGATAAGATTATAAGTATTAATGGATTTACAACATACCGCAGGGATCGCAAATCACGGAAGGGGGGTGGAGTAGTAACTTATGTGCCAGATGGAATAAATAGTAAAATACGTCACGACATAAAATCATGTAATAGATTAGAATCCATATGGATTGAAATGGATGGATATTTAATTTGTACACTATATAATCCCCCTAGGTCAAGAAATTTATTTTTTGATAACATATCGGAAGAGCTAGAACATGCATTAACATTAGAGCCAAATAAAAAAATCGTAATACAGGGAGACTTTAATATAAACATGTTAAAAGATAAACAAAATCCCAAAAAAAAAAAACTTGAAGATCTACTGAACTTATACTGTATATCACTCATAAATAATGACACCCCTACAAGAATAACAAAAACCACTGAAACACTTATTGATTTAGTTTGTTCCAACATTGATGCCAAATTAATATCTAATTTTAGCGTACTGCCTTGTGAATTCTCTGATCATGATTTCACTATAATGGAAATAAACCATAAGATGAGTAACAGGATAAAACCACAGAACGAATGGGTAACATATAGAGATTTTAAAAACTTTAATGAAAATTTATTTAGGAATGAATTACAGCAGATAAGATGGGAATCGTTGCTCACGGAATTGGATATAAATAAACAAAATGACCTGTTTGAAACCAATGTAGAAATAATTCTGAATAAATATGCACCTTACAGAAGGAAACTACAAACTAATAGTACATCTGATAAATGCAACAAAGATAGGGAATGGTACACTACAGAACTAGATAATTTACGAAAAGAAAAATATGCAAAATTTATGCAGTGGAGACAGACAAAAACCGATTCTGTATATAAACAATATAAGAAATTAAGAAATAAATTTAACTCTTTAAACAGCAACTTAAAAAATAAATATATCAAAAATAAATTTTTGGAAGCAACAGACAGCAGGAAAAGGTGGCAATTAATCAATAAGATTCTCAACAACAAGAAAAAACTAAACCAAATATGCAGTCTAAAACATCTCGGAAATATTATAATAGATAAACAGAAAATACTAAAAATTTTTAATGAGACCTTTATAAATCTTGGAAACTTTTATCCAAACATTGGACAAAACATAAAACAATTTAACTCATCCATAAATAATAGAAATAGCATCGAAGAAAATTTTGCATTTAAATGTATAACACAAATTGAAGTCTTAGAAATAATAAATAAATTAAAAGATATCAAATCAAGTGGGCCATCAAATATACCAATTAAAATTATAAAATTAATAGCAACAGATATCCTGGTACCACTGACATATATAATTAATCAAAGCTTGACCAAATCGATATTTCCAGATAAACTTAAATTAGTTAGTGTAACTCCAGTATACAAAAATGGTGATATTGATGATCCAATAAACTATAGATCGGTAGCAGTAACATCTCCTTTAGCTAAGGTTTTCGAAAGAATAATTTTTAACCAAATATATACACACATAAATATACACAATTTATTATACTCTAAGCAGTTTGGATTTAGAAAGGGGTATTCAACAGGGGATGCGATAACATATATAACAGAATCATGGCGGGAAAATTTAAACAAAGGAGAATATGTAGCAGTAGCATTTTTGGACCTAAGTAAGGCGTTTAACTCTATAAATAGAAACTTACTCGTACATAAACTTACTAACATGGGTTTTCACAATACGGCAGTTGATCTCATAAGAAATTACTTAACTAATAGGCAGCAACGGGTTAAATTGGGTAGCACAAATTCTTCATGGCTGACAGAAACGAAAGGGGTACCACAGGGGACAATACTTGGGCCTTTACTATTCACAATGTACACAAATGACATTCCTGATATCCATACGAACAATACAAATATAATACAATATGCAGATGACACTGTGATATATACAGCACATGTAACTCCTCAAACTGCGGTAAATGTTCTAGAAACTGAAATTCTAAAACTAAATAAAACCTTTGAAGAACACCACCTCAAACTAAATCCATCAAAAACTGAATTTTTACTACTCTCACCTAAGGAAAATAAATCAGAATCTGTTTTAACATTAAATATAGGGGGAACAAAACCAATATCTCAATCTCAATCAGTTAAATATTTAGGAGTACAAATAGACAAAAAACTACAATGGAAAGAATATATGGAACATATCTTACAAAAGATGACTGTAAGTATTTCATGTTTGCGTAATATTAAGGGGCAATTAACAAATAGGACAAAGATACATATATATAAGGCTCTTACAATTCCATATCACAATTACTGTTGTCAGCTACTAATATCACTACATGATAAATATGGTTATAAAGAAGCACTATACAAGTTCGAAAAAGTTCAAAACTATGCATTACGGACAATATTTGGCAAAAAAATAAAAGATACGACTGGTACTGAACTCAGGGAAAGAGCAAGAATTCCATTGCTGGCTGCTTTACGGGAATACTTTGGTCTTATATATTTCTTCAAATACATATATAAATTATCGCGACCATTCAAAACACTGCACTTACCTTTTCAATCTAATAAAAATCTAATTATAAACTCAAGAACAAAAAATATCAAGATTCCCAAAACTAAAAACAGATATGGACATGAAAGTTTAGTAGTAAATCTAATAAAAATCTGGAACAAATTGCCCAAAGATGCAAGGATCTGCACATCAATAAACGCATTTAAAAATAAAATAAAATTACTATATCTATATCAATATAAAAGAGATGATACATAAATATTCCGCATCACTCCCTACCTTGTGCTTTGTTGTTCTATTAATTGTATTAGTGTAATTTGTAGTGTAATATTAGTTAAATATATGTCTTAATATTGGATAATTATTATGTATGTACTAGAATATAATGTTACATAGTAGCATTGGCCCTGTGACGCTTAATCACTCAAATTATCAGTGTGTACTTTTGTGCGTACTGCCCCAATAGAGTTTTAGCTATATTGAGTTTTTAACGTGATTAAAAGAAATAAAACTAAAACTAAACTAAACTAAACTTTGCTTCAATCGGGTCCAGCCAATGTTCTTGAACAGCTAGCACTTCGCAATTTTCCAAGAGTTGTTCAACATAACATAAATTTCTCAATATACCTTGACAGTTGAAGGATATAATTCTACAATTCAGTATTTCGCTATCGTGTTTAACACTTTTAACATTCATATCTTGATTGTGGGTGTTACCTGGCTTCATTCCTTGGCTGGGTTCCGAACTGCTACTGTCAAACACGATGCCTGGACAACCTTTCAATTTTATTGATAGTTTCCGTGTAATCACACCATCATATGTTGTTTCTCTATCTTCCCATAAGGTGCACTGAATACCAACAGGCCAGAAGCCTGGATGAAGAATTTGGGTGACATATCCGATATCCCTCATCAACTGTAAACTTCATATTCTTTATTTTTCCATGTATTCTAGTGGTTATTCGGTGTTGATGTATTCCTTTACTTTCGAGGTAATTTTCTATGTCTGATTCACATTCTTCAATGTTTATTCCATTTACAAACATAGACTGAAAAATTGCTTTTCTCCAAGTCCTGTCTGAGTGTTTGTATTTCTTGGTAGCCTCAAACTGAGTCGGATGACGTCGTCTATGTGGTACTGAATCAGTGATATACCCACAACCAGTTTATTAGCTCGCTTTTGTTCCTTGGAGAATGATTTTATATCATGCTGTTCTGCGCCACTATTGACAGAATTATCACACAGTTTCTTCCCCGACTTGAAAGGACAGCTTCCCTTTCGTCATCCTGCAGTACATTGTATCTGTTCTTAACTTAATTTTATGGAATAATTTAGGTATACTGTCCTTTGCGGTGTTGAATTGCACATTTTCTTTTAGTTTGGTCTCTCAAATTCAGGCGGGTCCCATTTGTTTAGAATGATATATTTTTCTGGGAGTTCATCAGTTATTTCATCTTTTTCTTTGCTAGATTGAAGCAGGGATACTTGGTTTTCAAAAATTAATCATTTGTGGCGTTCGTGTTGTACTTCCTGATGAATGTGTACATTTTCGTTTTTGAGTTTAATTATTTCCTGTACAATTTTACATAGTTTGGCTTGAATCGAAGATATTGTTCAAATAAACTCTTTCCTTAATGAATCAGCAGATAGCGGTTCACTAATGCAGTTTATCTCAACTTCCAGGCGGTTTTCTAGTTTTATTTTGTTAACTCAAATACATCTGTCGCTAACTCTGCATGTGCCAATCGCGGTTTTAACTTCAATGTAACAACTTGTACCGGAGTCATTAGCTGCTTGACATCATCAAACAATAGATCACGTAATGATACTAGCTGGATTTGAGGAATTTCAGTGATCAACTTTAACGCCTCCTTTCTTGGATAACTTCATAAAATTCCTCTTTTGTAGTCGAATGCTACCCTTGGTTGTTTTTTCATTGGTAGGTTTCATATCCACATCTGGCCCGTCACTGCCTCCCCCCCCTCCCTCTTCTCCTGTCTCCTGTCCATCCTTCCGGTTATCTCACAGAATTCATAATCGTCTTTTGGAGGCAGAATGCCACCCTTCATTTCATCGTCATTGGTACATTCCACCTCTGCTGGCCTCCCCCTCAATATGTGCGCTTGCGTTAAAGCCCACGATGACCCTTGGTCATCATTCGGTACACAAAATGGTTTAACATTTAAAGCCCCCTCGCACTCTGCCAGCTGCGTGTTCAACACGTCTCCTCTAACTATACCGCTCCCATCACCCTTCATCATCGACTCCTCTCCCGTTGGATCAATCCTCTTTTGTTTCTTCCTTTACACCGTATCTTCTTGTTCAATCCACCTGGTATCAGTATACCTCTCAGTTGGATTGATGTCTCTTCCAGGCATCTCTCCAGATATCTCGCCATCAACTCTTCCCCATCCCCGTACCGATACTCGCCAGGAACGTCCCTGTTCCATCCCATTGCCTCTAGGTCCTGTGTATTGAACCCATTCTCCTCTGCCCACTCTCTTGCTGTTGCTCCTCCTCCTGACTCCTCTATCGGCGGCATTTCTCTGGACTCATCCTCCACCCTTTCCACTACGCGTGGTTCCAGATCCATACCCGCCCCCGACTCCTGATATCCATCCCCGGGCCGCTTCTCATATGGGTCCTCCCCATCGCCTGTCCTTGACTTCTGCTCGGGCCGCTTCCCATATGGGACCTCCCCATCGCCCGTCTTTGGCTTCGGCTCTATGTCCTCAACGGTACCAGACAGCATGCATCCAGAGGATTTGGATACACTAAACGGGATCCTCATCTTTATTGGGCCTCTGAGCGTCCACCCAAATGGCATGAGAATGGCCACTGGGTCTCGCTCTCTGTCATAGCCGAAAATAGTTTGTAGCCTCTCGTGGGCTGTCGGACAATCGATGCCGACTATGAGAGACACTTTCGGGACATCTAGTTCGGGTGCAGAGAAGTCGATGCCGTCCAGGGGTACTGGAATTGTTCGATCTCGATCTTTGTAGGTTGCCTGGCGTTGATAATTGGAGTTGATTATTTGGATGGGTTCGATGGTAGCCCCATTTTTGTGTTATTGCTCCGATTTCACACCATCCCATCCTCATCTTCATGACATCGTCCTTGCTTAATATTGTGGTCACTGCCATTTTACTTGGCCTGGTCTTCAACCCTATTTTCTCGGCCACCCAACTCTCCATTAGCGTGAACGCTGCTCCGACATCGACTAACATTAATGTTATAACCGATCGTCCGCTTTCTCCAATCATCCTCACTGGTACTACTCCGAGTAGTACTGTTCTCTTCATCCGTATTCCCATGGTGCTCATCGCCATCGTCTGGCCTCCAGTTCCATCAGTCTCGGCATACTTAATCAGAGGTTCTTGACATTCATCCTTCCTGTGTCCTCCTACCGCGCATCAGTGACATAGTCCAAATTTTCCAGTATAAGCTATTCGGTCTTGCTTATAGTTTATGGTCTTGTGTGTCCCGCTTCTATGCAATTGACATTTGTAATCGGGGTTGTAGCGTTCCTCATATAGCGCATCGCGTATCGCGTTCAGAATCATGTCGAGTGGTTTAGTGTTTTGGTTGTTTGGACTCGGCCTATTCTGGGTGTTAGGTTTGTATCTACCGCTGTTGTTGTTTTGTCTCTTTCCCTGCCACGATGTGGCTCTATTCCCAGGGCTCTGTGGATTTGTAGACCCATGTGTGGCCGCCGCATGTGGTAGCGACTGCCGCACTATGTTCTGGTTTACGTCGGCTGTATTCCGTTTTCGGTACTTTGCCTAGACTGTCCTCACTATAAACTGGATCCGTTATCAACTCCGCCTCATAGTTAAGGAAGTTCGACGTCTCTTCCAACCCCGGCTCTGCACCCTTATTCTCTCGAGTAGAGAAAGGGATCTTTCAACCTGAAAAGTGCTGGTTACTTGTTTCTTTTAAATTTTTTGCCAACGTAGTTTACTAAAACAGCCATTTATACTAATCAGATCAATTTAAATTTTTCCAATGGATTTTGCGCCCCAGAAAACCTGTATTGAAAAACAATTAGCTGAAAATTTGAACTTTCAAATTTTATGAAAATTGTTCACCACTTGTAATTTTGGTGCTGCAATATAACCACCACTGCACATGTTTTCGAAATGTTTCTTTACTGTCGGATTCAGAATAGTGAAATCTACGTACAAACAAAAAATCTGACGTTTCGTTAAAATTTGTAAATTTTAGAAGGGGGGGGGGGGGGGGGGGGATGGGCGTCAATATGACATTTTATAGCACGGTACTAATAGGGTTAAGATAAATAGTGTTCTAGAAAAAAAATGCCCTATGCGGACTATGTGAAACTTAACATAAATTCAAATAATATCTTTACAATTTAACTCCTTTAGCAAAAAAAACTGCAGTCATACCCAATTTAAACAGTGGTCGCCATTGTCTACTTGACTATAAGCAAGATTTACCTCCGTCTCTATAAACCTATTTAATTTACATTATTCAATCCACAACTATGATACTCAATCTGTAGCTTCATCGCCCTATTAGTAAGATTATAGTATCCTTTTGTAAGAATAATTTCGAGTAAACAATCCATCAGTTTTCGAGGACCCTTCTTACTCCAATTCTTTTAAAACAAAATATTACTATGTAAGATATTTTCATATATCTATAATATTGTTTATGTTTCAATATTATCCATTTATTTATATCGCTGTAATTCTCTTGTGCACATCCAAAGTTACCAATTATATTTACATTATTACATTATTAAAAGTTTTTCGTATGTAATTTTGTTGGTGAAAATCTATAATAATAATAAAATTCTGAACGTCTGTTTGTTTGTCAGCTAAAGGTTTCAAGCGGGAATAGTTAATAATAATATGTAACTGCATTTTGTTTATTGCTTAATCCTGGGTGTAATCTAGTCGAAAAACTTTTCATTTCCACAACATTTAGCAAATGTAGAAATCTGTCTGATTGGCTGTTATCTCCAATGTCAAAGCCAATAAACCTATCCCTACATGCAGCCATGGAGAAAGCATAATTAATATCATGACCAGTGCGCTAAAATGAAATTAGTAGCCCCATACTGACTTAGGGTCCTTTTTTATTGGGCCTTATTTTTATCCTAGTGTGGGGCGAGCGACGAAAGTAAGCGAGCTTAGCATACAGATACCACTAACTCAATCAGTGTGTCTGTTGTTCTGTTGTTCTGTTGTTCTCTCGTTCTGTCGATCTGTTGTGTCCAATTTTAAAAACCAATCTTGGTACACATGTAGTCTGGCCAAAGTTTAGAAATTTTCCAAGTTGAATTTGCGTGTGGCCGTCGAGAAGCTAAGATAATATCATTTAATTAGTTAATTAAGTTGATTAGGGTAAAAACTGCATTTTTAACCTGCCTGTTAAAGGAAATTAATTATTTGACAGTATAAGATTTAAATAATTACACTTAAAAACTATACAGATGTAATCCACATATCCCATTCTATTATAGTTTTTAATTAGTTCGAGTAATTTGCTTTAATAAATGTGTCTTTAATTAATCTAAACGTAACTAAAACTTCACAATTATTGAGTACAAATTTAATCCTGCCCATTATTGGTCAACATAGTCTCTGCCGGGGTGTAGAGCTGCTAGCTGTCTGGGAGATGTTGATGTAACCTTACCAGAGGCTAATTGTACTGTAATAGGCAGCCAGTAGTATTGCTATAGCAACCCAGACATAACTCCAACCATACACTGCCTGTATTTCAATTCCTATTGACTCTATACTATAAATGTTGTGGGGTAAGCGACGAAAGTAAGCGAGCTCAGCATACAGGTACCACTAACTCAATCGGTGTGTCTGTTGTTCTGTTGATCTATTGATCTGTTGTTCTGTCGTTCTGTCGATCTGTTGTTCTGTCGTTCTGTTGTGTCCAATTTTAAACGTTAATAACTCAGCCAAATGTTAATGAAAGTTTAGCAAGTCAAAAGTTTAGAAATTTTCCAAGTTGAATTTGCGTGGGTTCTTCGTGCAGCATCTGTGTAACTGTCTTACGGTTATATTAAATTAATCTACCCAAAAATTATTAGGCTTGGCATCAGCTGGATGCTAGGAGACTACAGGATTACAGTAGGTTACCGGTACTGTTAACAGTTACAGTGGTACAGAGTTACCGGTGCCGTCTTCAGGTCGTTGGTCGTTGGCAACGGCAAGGCCATCTAAACAACTTCTTCATCTAAACAGCTTCCGACAGTCCGATGTATCTGGACCCGAGCAGCCGAGTGGCATCAAGATGCGATTAACTGAGGAATAAATACTACGGAATTGCTTGCTTGTCAGTAAGAGTGCGGTGGGAAGAGTCCAACTTACGTCGACGACTGGACGAATCGACGAGGATTGCGATTTGGGTTTAGCGGCGGCCCGGACAGCCGGATCCTGTGATCGCCTGGGGGAAATTGTTGAAAGTCGGGCAGACGTGTATCGTACCAGATTACGTTCTCTGCCACGTGAAAGTGCGAGGCGAATTCGTTGTCGAATTGGGTCGGAAGCTGCGGTAATTCTACTGTTCTACGGGAATAAACCGCAGCTGTCCGGTGACTATGGACGGATACTGGGATGAGCAGGTATTTCGATCGAGTTTCTCGTATTCTCGATTTTCTCGAATTCTCGATATTTCCTATAAACCACATGGCTTCGCATATTGAACGTGTGATTGGAAATAAGTTTATGCTACCCTTCCGCCCCTTGGGTGGTAGATGTCGCGGTTATGTATTGGTTGGTAGGAAGGGGGGGGGGGGGTGCAGATTAAAAGGGCGGAACACGTACTATCCCCCTTTCTTTGATTGATTGTCGGTATGGTTAAATTTCTCAAATACTGATTTTGTGATACAGTCGCTCAATTTTAATCTGTATCTGATAACTGAGCCTTGTCCTGCGCGAGCGCGATGGCCCCACGAACGTGTCCTGAGTGTATATATATATTTTTTTTTGTGGGGTATAAGTCTCCAACGTTTGCCATAGTGATCAATCCAATGACCAGTCGCAACAGACACCCCACCCCAGCCATTGAATTTACTTGCTACCTCAGCTAGCTGTAGTAGTTGAATAATTATAATTGCATCAACGTCTACAATATGGAGAAAAATCCTTCCCCACTCACTAACATGGTGTAGGTATGACCCTGCATGGGCGAATATTTCATATTATACACTATTTAACTTCTAATAGAATCGAATCTAACATCTCGAATAAAATACGAAAACCTTTGTGAGAACGGGACACGGTGAATCGACCAGAACGGGACACGGTGAATCGACCTATGTTATTTTTATACAAAGTGACTTAATTTTACCTCCTTAAATAATAACCGAAATAAATAAATAAATAAATAAAAATAATAACTTAATAACCGAAATAAGAACACAAATACAATCGATACATTTCTTTGTATAGTTGACCACCAAGTACTGGTTTACTGTTTAACCTACTTAATCTATGTAATAAATAAATATAAAGTCGATTTCAAAGCCAATAATTCTCCACTATGTTCCAGTACATCAAAATGAAACAGTGAAACTCAGCTACAAACTCTTTTATAAACCGCTAAGATACAATAATTATTATGTTGTTACAGTCAGCGAGCTGGTATTCCAGCTAGTGTATAATATAATATTAGTACCCTCAAATCAAATGGAATAATCGTTGTACAAAACAGATTTGGCGCTTTTGTCACATTTTCATATTTTTATGACGCTAAGCCATTCCTCTACGCGCGCCAGCGAGGTTATATAGATAATATTGGAAAAAAATGTTAGACTTTTTTCCCATGTAAAACGTTATTATATTATTATATTGGTACTTTTTGTTGCTTAATTCTTTAAAAAAATATAAAACGAAAAATCGTTAGAAAATAAATAGAATTCTGGCACTTTTTCCCTAGGGATAAAGTACTTGTTTTTCTCAGGAAAAAATTTCGAATGAGGGACTATATTTTCGGCACTTTCGTGGACAAAAATAGGATATTTTAACGAAAATTTGTAATTATAAGACAGGATATTTCATGCTCCTAATATATTATAAATGGGGTAATATACGGAAGCCTAATAGCATCGCTGCTAGTGGGTTACTGCTCTCTAGGACCGGTGGAAGGGTGGAAGGGTCCCGAGACACAGGAGAGTGTATGGAACATAGATGTACAATAAATAGGACACGTTCGTGGGGCCTTCGCGCAGCACGAGGCCCAGTTATGAGATACAAATTAAAATTGAGCGACTGTATCACAAAATCAGGTTTTGAGAAATTTACCCACACCACCAATCAATCAAAGAAAGGGGGACAGTACGTGTTCACTCCTTTTAATCCCCCCCCCCCCCCCCCCCACCCTTCCCAACCACCAATACATAACCGCGACATCTACCACCCACGGAAGGGTAGCACGAACTTATTTCCAATCGCACATTCAATATGCAAAGCCAGGTGGTTTATAGGAATATAATAAACGCAGTACTCGTTTTCATTATAAGCCTCGTTGCGTTCGTCCTGTTTTGTATTTAAATATATTTCTTAAACGCAGGCTAGGACGATCTTTATAATAATAATAACTAGGGATGCGATCAATAATTGAAGGCAGGTGGTTTATATAATAATTTAGTCAACGCAGTACTCGTCTTCATTATATGCCTCGTTGCGCTCGTCGCTTGTCCTGTTTTGTCATAAAATATTTTTCCTAAACGCAGACTGACGATCTTTATACAGTTATAACTATGCGAAGTTTCGAAACTGTGCGAGTAACTGTTGATACATCTATGTGGAGATGTGTGATATGTGGAGATGTGTGATACAACGCCAACGCATCTTATGCCGATGCAGTAATATGGGTATTGAAATAATATTAATAAATCAATGTACACTCTTAAAGCTGCAGCGAAAAAATGTAGCTAATTTCCTAGGTTACATATAAAATAATAATATTATTTTTAAGAACATTAATTTTACTACTTTGCAAAAATTCAATTAAAAAATAACCAGACATATACATTGTGGAATAAACTATTTCAGAAGCCTACAACAGCCATGCCATGGATTGTATTTATGTTATTATATCTGTCATTTACCTGAGATGGCAATAGTAGTAGTAGTCGAACGGTTATGCGGCCCGTCCAGCCTATAATAAACACAATTCAGTGATAGTGATAATAATACAACACTTATAGTAGAGTCAATAGGAATTGGAATACAGGTAGGATGTTGGGATGTTGGATTTAAAGAATGCTGTCTGGGCTGGAATAGCAATACTGGTTGCCTATTACAATTCCTCTCTGGTTAGTCTACAGCCACAACTCCCAGCAAGCTAGCTCCACACCAGCAGAGACTTGACCAATAATGGGAAGGATTAAATTTGTAGTCAATAATTGTGCCGTTTAATTACGTTTAGATCAATTAAAGACACATTTATTAAAGCAAATCACTTGAACTAATTAAAAACTATAATAGAATGGCGTATGTGGATTACATCTGTATAATTTTTAAGTATAATTATTTAAATCTTATACTGTAAAACAATTAATTTCCTTTAAACGGCAGGTTGAAAATGGTGTTTTCACCGTAATCAACTTAATTAACTAATTAACTGCTATTATCTTAGCTTCTCGAAGGCCACACGGAAATTCAACTTGGAAAATTTCTAAACTTTTGCCAAACAACATGTGTACCAAGTTTGGATAGATTTCATCAAAGATTGGCCGAGTTATTAACGTTTAAAATTGAACACGACAGAACGACAGAACGACAGGTTGATTAATGGTACCACTACGCTAAGGCTCACTCACTTCGTGGCTCGCCCCACAATGAAAAACTTAAGGTATTTACTTTAGGTGAAAAAAACAATCTTATGCTAAAGGAGAGAACTTTCTGCGACATTTTTTCTTAACCTCCTCAGTTCAAGAAAGCCTGACTAAGCAAAGTTCCATTACTGCGGCAAGACATGTTGTAACTGGGGGGTGAAATAATACAATTTAGCGGTGACACAGTAAATTGGCTTCCTTTCCATGAGTATTTTAAATACAACATATAAATCTTACAGTACTTTTAATGATGGGAATGGAACATCTGATGTATCTGATGCAGAATGTAGTTTATTGACGAACTGATTAACTGCAATGTAGCTTGAAGGAAGATAACTCAAGGAAGGGTTGAGAATAATTACTGTAATCGATGAGGAAAAAGTTAATGAACTCAGAGAGTATTTATCTTCAGGCTCATAACATTATATATTGCATAAAAATAACGTGAACAGTTCGCACACATTTAATTTATATTTCTTACTACTACTACTACTACTAGGATCGGCATGCTGCTTGCAACTGCATTTTTAAGAATGCTGTGCCGGCTTGTCAACAAAATTGCACCGCCACAACTCCCTATCACCCATGACATTTGCTAGATCATCCGCATCTTTAAGGCCAGTGTCCTTTAAGATGCGTCTCAAGAAAGTCATGGGCTGTCCACCATGCTTATTCACTCCATGAGGCTGCCAAAGTACAAGATTATGCACTGGCTGGTCCTAACGGCGAAAGCAATGTCCTGCAAAGCGGAGGCGATTTTGTTCTAGTGTCAAGCTTGGGGGAACCAATGAGACACCTCCAATGTTATATAGTGTCTGGTTGGAGATGTGTGCATTGTACTTGATACAATGAACCCGGCGTAGCATTCTTGTGAATGTGCCATCCAGAGATTTGGTGTCCTCAGCAGTTAGAGCCCAGCATGGACTCCCATAGAGGAGTACTGTAACTACTGCTGCTCTAAATAATCGGACCTTAAGTTTCCGATTAATTCTCGGTGACTTCCAAATCCTGGAAAGCCTATTCAAGGCTGCCCATGCCTTTCCCTTACGTATTCAAAGGTCCTCACCTGACTTCCGGATCCATGATCCCAGGTAACAGAAGTCGTCCACCCACATGCTCAAGCATTCCATCCTTTGAGCTTATGCTCATACGATCAGATAATTTCTAAATTGACCCCCACAGCAGGTAAAATAGGGTTAAGCTCACGAGGAGGATTGTAAAGCAATGACATATAAAGGCTAGGCTTGTATAGAATAAATTTATTATCCAACGATAATACCTGTTTTTAACGAATCATCAAAAAACCGGTGGCAAACCGAAGTCTGCTCTCTCGTAGGTGTTACCTTAAGGCAGAGAGAGGACAACCTAATTCTCAAGATCGCCATAATTGCTATATAAACTTAACCAGGGCGTATACCAATTTACACAACAATTCGTTTGATTAAAGTCTTACAGTAGCAGATTGCAATGATACTTGCGATTGTTGCTGCTCTGTCATTGGCCACCCATGGTGGCGCTCAAGAGATGCCGGGTTGTGAGTCCCACATAGAGTTGTTCTCAGAGGATGGGTTAGCAGGGAACAAGGTTGACATCTATGGCGAAACCGACACAACCCAACTTAGTGATCTTGGAATGAACAACAATGTTACGTCAGTCAATGTCAAGTGTGGAACGTAAGTCTGATAATATCATATGTAGTTAGTCAAACGAGGGACAATGTAATAATGGGAAATTGTTTATATTATCATCCTCATGGTTGGCTATTCGCATTTGCATTTGCATTTGCTAGTTTTACGGCAACTAGGAAGCAAGGTTGTAAACAACACAGTAAACACGCGGGTGCCAAATTTTGGCGCCAGCACCAAATTTTGAAATATGTCAATTTTATAAATTCATTGTTTGAACCTATTTTATGCGCAATAGGGGGGTTTTTTGGGTTCTGGTTTCGATGGAATATATACAGAGTTACACATACCCATACATAGTTGCACCACGCGCAATACAATGTATTTTCGGTGCTGTGTGCAAAATTTGGTGCCAGCACGAAATTTTGAAAATCTATTCAATATTTATTTTACTTGTGATAACTTATTTCTCGCGTTTTAGAGGTTTATGGCGGTTCTGAATTCAATGGAATAAATAATTATCTATCTCTAGACATCTCATTCTTGTATTTTTCGGAAGTGGGTGCAAAATTTGGAGCTAGCACCAAATTTTGAAAACCATCGAATATATAGAATTGATAGTGTCACCTTGTTTCTCGCGTTATACGGGTATGTGAGGGTTATGAATTCAATGGAATAAGTAAAAATTGCATTTTACACTTGTATTTTTCGTCGGTGGGTTAAAATTGTTGTGCCAGCACCAAATTTTTGAAAATAAGTAAATTTATCAATAAATAGTATCATATTGTTTCTTACGTTATACGGGTTTATGAGGGTCCTGAATCCGATGGAATCAATAAAAACAACATTGGACATCTCAAACTTATACTTTTTGGAGTTGGGTACGAAATTTGGTGGTAGCACTAAAATTTGCCCTATTACGCTGAAAAATACGAGTTGCAATGATCTGGCAAATTAGAAATGTATTCAACTAGAATCAGCGCCCCAGAAAACCTAAAATTTGAATTTATATCATTTTGTTTGTGAATTAAAAATTTTGTGTTCAAACCGAAAATTGCTGGTTACTAGTTTTTTTCATTTTTTGCCTACGTAGAGGACTAAATCAGCCATTTATAGTAATCAGATAATTTGTAATTAAATGCTTCTCTGAAATTTCCAAGTTATTTCCATTTCTCAACAATATATTTGACTCAAGTATAAATTATTTAATATGTAGTTTATTTAAATTAAAGTCTATTTAGAATTATATTATCTTACCCTGAGTATTCATATGTTTTTTCAAAACTTAAATTTATATTACTATTATATATTTAAATTTATATATATTTAGTTGGATTTTGTACACGGGTGAATTTATCGGAACAACGTTCATCTTAAAGTTCGGAAGCTTCAACAGTCCCCAACTACCGGCCACAGCTACCGAAGTCAGTTCACTGCGCGTCATACCGAAACAAGGAATGTTAATGTTTGAGTATGAAGACTTTAAAGGTAGGCTGCTTAATATGGTTTATTTCAAATGCTGTACCACTAAATATGTAGCATTAAATGATGTAGCACGAAATGATGTAGCACTAAATGATGTAGCACTGTCCTCTAATTATTACACTCCACCTAAATCAGAGCATCCGTGAATGCAACTCCAATATGGCTATGGCTAAACCAATTAACCCATATGGTGGATCACAACGGCCAATTTCATAACAAAAACTTCTGCCATTAATAATTTTCACGGCGAATTCCTATTGGCTGATTTGAATAATAAATTTTTTGTGGTAGACTTTTTGTCATCGTTTTGTTGCCGTTAATATATCTTGCATTGTCTTTTCTAAAATATAATTTATTTTAATACACTTATTTTCCACATATAGGACACAAATAAGTTCAAATATAATTTAACGATTATTCAATCATTGAATTTTGTGTAGATGAAATTTAAATTACAGTTAAATACCGGTTCAATAAATGAGTTGAGTAGTGTGGTCAGAGAAGAGTCGTTTGTGACCGTGTAAGACTCATCAATCTCCAATACATTTTACCAGAAATCAAATCCCGAAATCTAAGGTTATTAATTGGCTGCCCTACGAATAAATTTTCGGTGGGGTTGTATCCAATGCGCATTCCTCACCTACAGAAAATAGACCAATCATGGTAAAGAAACAGTTTACAGTGGCGGTGTTTTGTAACCAAAACAATAAACAATATTCAATACAACTGGTTACATGATCGATACAGAAAATACACCAATCAGGGGGAAGAAACAGGTAGAGTGACAGCGTTTTCCAACCAAAACAATAAATGATACCCAATTAAAAATATACAGGTTACAGTGGCAGTGTTTTCTAACCAAAACAATAAACGATACTCAATACAAAATGGTTACATGGTCGATACAGAAAATGCACCCATCATGCGAAAGAAACAGTTTACAGTGACAGCGTTTTCTAACCAAAACAATAAATGATACCCAATTAAAAATATACAGGTTAGAAGTAGCGATATTTTCTAACCAAAACATTAAACAATACTCAATAAAATTGGTTACATGGTCAATACAGAAAATACACCAATCATGGTAAAGAAACAGGTTACAATGGCGATGTTTTCTAACCAAAACAATAAATGATACCCAATAAAAAAGATACAGGTTACAGTGGCGGTGTTTTCAAACCAAAACAATAAACGATACTCAATACAAAATGGTTACATGGTCGATACAGAAAATGCACCAATCATGCGAAAGAAACAGTTTACAGTGACAGCGTTTTCTAACCAAAACAATAAATGATACCCAATTCAAAATATACAGGTTAGAAGTAGCGATATTTTCTAACCAAAACATTAAACAATACTCAATAAAATTGGTTACATGGTCAATACAGAAAATACACCAATCATGGTAAAGAAACAGGTTACAATGGCGATGTTTTCTAACCAAAACAATAAATGATACCCAATAAAAAAGATACAGGTTACAGTGGCGGTGTTTTCAAACCAAAACAATAAACGATACTCATTATAAATGGTTACATGGTCGATACAGAAAATAGACCAATAATGGAAAAGGAACATGTTACAGAGGTGATGTTTTCTAACCAAAACAATAAACGATACACAATAGAATGGTCAAGAGTTTATATAATGGAATTTCTGAAGTATTAGTTTAGAATATAATATAATAATAGTTTATAACCCTGGCAAATAGTCCTGGTCCATAGCGTCTGGAGTCCATAGCGTCCGGAGTCCAGAGCGTCCGGAGTCCAGAGCGTCCGGAGTCCAGAGCGTCCGGAGTCCAAAGCGTCCGGAGTCCAGAGCGTCCGGAGTCCAGAGCGTCCGGAGTCCAGAGCGTCTGGAGTCCAGAGCGTCCGGAGTCCAGAGCGCCACTTGATCCAGGATCCACGAAGGCAGCGAGAAACGCCTCGAATTATAGCGAACTGGAATCGCTGTCTGCCCACCCCATTACCACGCTGCGCTGTAAGGCTTCACCCATACCTGACTCAGACGACACGTAAGGACACAAAGCAGCTGGTTGCCGTGAGGAGCAATAAGCCTATCACAAAGTGCCACAAATGGGGTAAAGTCACCATGTCGCATCTCCACTGCTGCTGAATAGAGTTGCCTCTTAGTGTCTTCAGCTCCTTCGAAGACTGTCAATGGGTCACGTCACACCGAGTTAGCCTGACGACAATCAATGCCTGAGTCTGCAGGTTGAATGTGCCCCGGATTTCCAGGTTACAGCGGAGTCTGTTGGCCTCTCCAGGGGTGTACTTGTATTGCTCTTGGACAACTGGTTCCTGTATAACATTCCGCGGTCTGAATGCCTGGGCAGCTATATAACTGACTGTGTCCTGGAGCTCATTGTACCGCTGGATAACAATGCCCCCTGATTTACAATTCAACCCATGGTTGAGGTCGAAGGGGGCCCCGCAGCCATCGCAGCGGCTGGGCACGTAAGTGGTCAGCCATATCTGATGGCAAGGCCGTCGTTGAATTCGCTTGGGGATAGGGTGAATTCATACTTGGCGAGTGGTAGTGTGATGATCCAGCCACTGGTCATATGTTCTGGGAAAAGAGGATCCAAGTGACAGGAGCTTCTCAAACCATTCGAGTAATGCACTGAGATCGACCACCCTGGCCGAGTCGTCGGCAAACCAGTTCTGGTACACTGATGGGGCACTGAGGAGGCGGATCAATGGGAGAACTCTGGCGGCATAAAACAGCATTGCCAAAGGGTCTCCCTGCATCGCTCCCTCCTCGCTGAATAATACAGTATTTGTACCCCACATTGTCAGAATACTATGCCTGCGGTAGCAATTGAACAGGAATGTTGAGCACCATGGCTATAACCAATGCACATTCCAAAGTGCAGGGGTCCTAATGAGGGAGTTAAATGTATTTGACACATCCACGAGCAGCACTCCCCATCCATCCTCAGATCGGCTTTCGAACAAAGTGGTCATGGAGTGGACTGCGGCCTCAACCCCCAGCTGACGTCCCGGCAGAGAGTTGCTCCTCACAGGTGGCAGTCATGAGTGTACAAGTGGCACGCACCATCGCATGACAGAGAATTCAGCCCAGTATCTCCCCTATACCATTGTGTTGCACCTCTGGACCCTTGTCCAGAGCGATTAGTCTCCCAAACATGAGGGCCCTCATTGCTTCCCACCGAGCTACCTTTTTAGCGAGCAATCTGGTGATGCTGGCAATTGCAGTACGCTGTACAGCCTCTCACTGTGTGCCTCAAAACGGAGCAGAAAGTCCTGTCAATGAGTGGAGTCAGCACTAATTGGACTTCCACCTCCACTCAGGGGTGGAAGCTGTGGAATGTTTGTCCTTTAGTGAATCAGACTCCCTTCAGCATTCCTTTACCATCCAGCATAATCCGGGTAAACACTCGAACAGTCTATTCTTTCTCCACGGCTGAATTTGATTTTCGCTTTGCTTGTGAGAAAATTACATCTGCTTCCTGCAGCAACATGACATTCCCAGATAGCCACAAAGTCATGCTTTCGCAGAAGCAGCCGACGTTTATCTACTGCTTTCTTAACGTGTGGATCCTGATGAAGAAGAATTCCTTCTAGAAGCAGTAATCTTTCAGTAACCTAATCGAGCATCTGAGAGGTTATTTTCTAAATTCTGTGCAAACGTATTGGCCTCGCTCTCTAGTAGGCTTACAAAGTCGCACCCAACTCCACATCCAGGCAAATGATACATGGAGCTGGAAAGCTGTGATGTCAGTCTCCACAGAAACATTATACCATCGGGTGGACTTCACAATAGAATTGGTTACATGGTCGATACATAAAATAGACCAATCATGGGAAAGGACCATGTTACAGAGGTGGTTTTTTCCTAAACAATACAATAAATGATACACAATAAAATTGGTTACAAGATCGACACAAAAAGTACACTCCTTCTTCACATCCAAATCGGTGGTTGTAGTCATAATAACAACTTTGTCGCTATGGTTGTTTCTGCCAGTGTAAAGGATGCCCCCCACTGATCGATCAACATTATAGACACTACTCCAGGTGATACAGTCTGGTGTTTTTATTAGTGATAGTCGCTGTGTCTCTGGCGGTGCATGTACATTTTGTTGACACTATTCCGAGTATTCAGAATATTCCGCTATAAGAACTTTTTAAACAAAGTTCACTCTGTCAAAAGCCTTAGATGCATCTAACATACACAGGACTTCATTCCATTCTCCAATTAATAATTTAGTAATTCCTTTAAGGGAATAAATACAACTATCCGTACCGAGTTTGGATTTAAAACCGAACTAGTTGTCAGTCATGTACAGAAGTGAAAGACAACAAGGGATGCGTGTGCTAGGGGGGTGGGTGTAAGTGAGATGATAATAGGAAGAGGGGAATTCTTGTAAGGAATAGGTTCTGGCGGATGGCTCAGGCAGGATAGCCGAGTGACTGTAGGGGGAAGGGTGCGAAAATTGAAAAAAATAGGAGAAGAACAGAAAAAACGCCCAACCAACCGACTTCACACTCACAAATACAAATACAATACAGAATTTCTCTATATAATAGCGAGTAGATCTATTATATTTCTTAGATCTTGAAAAATAATAGTAAAGCCTGCCGTCAGTTTAATACATATTTGGTGAATTTACCTCAAATTAACTGTACGTCCAATCAATATCAGCCTCCTAGGGATATTGGTTGGATATGGATGTACACCAAAAGGAAACAAATAATAAATAATATTTTAATATTCAAATATTCATATTCATTTAAACATTCATAATTATGTAAAATTGAAGCTATGCCTGTTGCATTATTGCAATTTCATAGCATAATAATCGACATAAATTTTCTTGATTAGGACGCAGCAAATATTTTAAGTAGGCCGCAATAAAGCAAATATTTTAAGTAGGCCGCAATAAGACAAATATTTTAAGTAGGCCGCAATAAAGCAAATATTTTAAGTAGGCCGCAATAAAGCAAATATTTTAAGTACGCCGCAATAAGGCAAATATTTTAAGTAGGCCGCAATAAAGCAAATATTTTAAGTAGGCCGCAATAAAGCAAATATTTTAAGTAGGCCGCAATAAACCAAATATTTTAAGTAGGCCGCAATAAAGCAAATATTTTAAGTAGGCCCCAATAAAGCAAATATTTTAAGTAGGCCGCAATAAAGCAAATATTGTTCGCGCTTTTAAGACCTTTGGCAGTTTAACCCGCCAAATCTATATGTCTTCTAGGTTATAAATCTACTCCAGCCTATGACAAGTATTGAACACCTATAATAATTCTAACATTAGCCAAAGCCAGTCTGTGCGCGACCATTCACCCGCTGGATATACCCGGGAGACTGGATTTGGATGGTTTAATTTGATTGCGGTGCAGGCCTACCGTACTATTCGATTGATCGTTAATATATAATCTCTGACAAATATTATTCACCTTTTGGGAAATATTAGCAGTTCCTTTAGGACGTGGCGCTCTATCTATTTAAACAGAGCTATGACTTACACTATACACAACGGTATGTCTTATAGATCACCAAAGTGCATTCTTTAGGAAATGCTTTGTTACTCGGTCAAGCACACGCAGACTATTGCACACAACTGCACACTGAATTGCCGACATTCACTGATTTTAATCATATATAAAGAGAATAACAACCGACATTTGTAGGGCCTATTAAGTAGCATTGAACTCACTACAAACCACGATAATGTATGTCGCAAATTGTTATATGTAACCGGTCTCTCTAACCTTAGTGTTCAAGAAGATTGGGTTTTTGGATCGTTATCAATATTCTTCCCAATAATAATATGTAAACGAACGATACAATTAACAACACAGTAAATAGCAGTAAATAATGCGGCGAAAAGCAGTTTACGTCAGGGTGCTTAATCATATGCCGAGGTGCAAAACCGTGGTGCTGTAGTCAGTACCGAGTTAACCGAGTTGACCAAGACCGAGGTGCAAAACCGAGATAACCATCGAATGGCAAAAAGCTCCAAGTGGACACAGCTGATAGATGTCGTCATTTTGAGCTGAGCAGAACAAAGAACCAAGGCAAGGCTCCGGGCAAGCTACACATGTAAAGCTCAGCCGTTAGCTGTCGTCATAGTAACGACACTGTTTCAAGAGGATCTAGGGCGTTGCGTCATAGAATTGCTAATTATGTCCTCTAAAGTACACATACAGAAGAAATAGCTTTTATGTCCCCTAAAAACACCGGTACAGCAATGACACGGCCTTTTATGCCTGCTAAACCAACTACAGAGTACTTTACGGGGAAAAATAACCGGGCAATTCCGCAAAAGCTTTTACACCGCTCCCAGAAAATGGGATTTTAGTCTATAAAATATAAAAATCACAGTTTCTAAAATATAAAGATACTCTAAACAGTTAGTTTTTCTTGCGCGGACGGCGTTTACGCAGTTTCTTGAGACTAGCAAGAGTCTTTTTCTCTTTGGAGCGAGCCACTTTACTAGGAGGGCTATAACTCCTGGGTGAAGAGTGCAATACAATTGCATCAGAAGGTTTAGGGTTACGGTCAGTGTCTCGTCCATTTCGATCTGCTTCTCCTCGAGCTGATTTTCCTCCGCTTGTCGTTGGACACGCTCGTCCAAAACTCTCGCAGAGAATAGGGTTGTCTAAGCTCGATATCTTCTTAGAGATTCAAGATTTCCCAATCGAACTGAGATAAAGCCAATTCGTTTACCGCTTGGACTTGCTGTTATAACTTACGTTTATCTGAACAAACGCAGGTTTCCTTTCTGATCTTTGTAGAATAGCGTTTAACTCGTTTCGTACAACGCTCTCCTTCACCTTGATGAAGGGTTGTATCGCATTAAACTGGGACGACCATATGGTTGAATGGTGATATTAGGTGTCCGCGTCCCAATACGGCTAGGTAAGATGGGCGGCTAGCTAGAGCTCGCTGCCGGAGTGTTACCGATTAATTGTTAGGGTAGCACTAGATCTTTGAACAGTGAATACAGCTCGTGAGGATCCGGGATACCATCAGAATCGAAAGTCTGAGGTCTAATCAAGGAACGAGGTGGTCTGACCGAGTATTCCGGAACTATGATCGTGGGTTTACTCAAGGATCGTCTGAGTCGAGCGAGCGTAGGTGATATGTCGAACAAGTTTCGGTTTCCATGGATGTTTATGTCTTTCCGTTTATTAGTTGGGTCTAGGGCATTTATCGTAATAATACCAAAGACGCATGTCTGGTAGGGGAAACGCGGATGATATTTATTTGTTGTTACAATGCTTCTATCAAGAATTCCAAATATACGTTAGAGTTACCGCGTCCATTTATCTCTCTAATGTCTTTTCTTTCGAGTCGATTTCGAATAGAATTTTCGCATTCGAATTTCAGTTTATCGTTCCGACTCCGCTGGGTAGGATATATGTTCGACATAGTCCGTATCGTGTGAATCGATAGAATGGCCAATGGTTAAGAAGTCCATATACGTACTATTACGATGCGTATAGCGAGCGGCGAATTTTCCATAGTCCAATTCACGCGTAAGTTGCTTCGAGGAAATCGTCGGTTCGATATAACGACCATCGTCCTCCGTAGTAGTTGGACTAGCGTCGCCGCGTATCAAACTATCAACAAACACTTGTAAAGGTAGAGTATATCGCTCCCCGATACCAAGACCATCTTCTATCAACTCCGTTATATCTGCTATATATGAGTTTATTAATATTATAATGAGCTTATAATTAGGCTAGCGAGCGTCGCTGCCTACCCCAATCAGCCCCCGGACAGTGTAAGATGCTCAGCGCAAATGTATCGTCGTCGCTGTGTTTTCCGCCAACGTGTAGCTACACAACGACAACGACGCTAGCACGAGTCACTCCACTGTCCGTCCCAAAGGCTTAGATTCACTTCAGGTTCTTACTGGAGAGTTAGGGTTACTTTCACAATTGCGACTCGCTACTGTAAACACACTTTAGTAGTAACATTCGCCTATAAACTCACAAACTCCACACACACAACTGTCACAAATTGATTGCACACACTCGGGCCATTTGTCCGTTAGTCAGTGCCTTCCAGAATGCCACGTTATTATTATGTATCCTTGGATACTAGCAGTGCGCTATTTATTTCTTACTCTATGTAATGGGCAAGTTTTTATTGTTCCTTTTAACTTGTTTCTAATTCTAGCGTGGGTGTTACTATGGTGACATTATGGAAAGCTAGCGGTAGAATTAGGGTAATTCCAATGCATACAGATCTGGGATGCTATTTAATAGTAATTCTTTAATGGTCCAATATCTCGTTTATATATGATTTTATAAATTTTATCGGCTATTGACTATATGTTGGAGATTCTCGCACTCTAATACACTCAATAGGATGAATCTCCGCTCCCATGATCTATTAATTAATGGAATTTTGGGAATGTTATAAATTGCACAGAATGACAATTTATTAAATTCATTAAAATATGAATTCAAATTTATTCCCTGAAATTTTATTATTTGATAGTGCAATTGACACAATTTGATTCCAGAGCAGGTCTGGGGACATAGGATCCTTAATTCTATGAAAATTGTCTTTTAAGAGTATCGGTAAGGGCTACGATATCTTAATCGACTAGAATTGTTAAAGGATCTGAATTTTACAGATTTTGATTTATAGATTTATAAATATTAAATAATTAATATTTGAGATGGGCACCAATTTATTCCAGAACTTGTCTGGGGACGTTAACCACTGATTCTAGAATTTGTCTTTCAAGTATATCGGTGGGTGCCGCGATATCTTAATCGACTAGAATTACAGATGGTCAAAAGGTTTAACAGATTTATTTGCGTTTCACGCTACTGTTAGAGGGACATCACACTACTATATGTATTATTATATATGGTATGAGCGTAATATCGCACAAAGCAATGTCAGTGTGAAGAGGCAAGTCGTTTCCAAGGTCTACCCAGAGCTTGGTTTAGCCGAGACACGAGGATCTGAACTTTGCATTCCTAATACTCTGCCTACCAATAATACTTGAATGTAGTAGTGGCTTTATTGTACTTTAATAAGTACGGACATTTCATCTTACTGTAGTCATGTATTTATAATATGATACGGACAGTAAGGAAAGAGAAAAAATAATTATTTCTCGCCGTCGCACTAAATATATATTATAAGTAATTACGTACGTAATAAACACTAATATATTGCACTAATCTACTAAATAATCACTAAAATAACATTCTACTAAATAAAATTAAAGAAAACGATTATAATAAAATTACATAATAATACATACATAAATATAAAATAAAAACAAATATAAAATGATATAGTCACACGCCCACTCCATATGTTATTACGTTATGGAGTCCCTAGATATTTGTCGGATTAGGGAAGTGGTCGTAGGAAGAGTATCTTGCCTTCCATAGTTTCCGGACAGTTTTCGGTCTCTTTCCAGTAAACATAAACGACCAGCTGGGCGATTGAGTTGTTGTGTTACTTTCTCCGCTGTTCTCCAATGTCTCTAGCGCCTCATGCGCGTTTTGGCCGATGAGTATTTGCACTCCAGGATAATCTGTGTGGAATCGAGGTATCTTAAGCTGCTGGATGCTCTCGTCCTCGTCCCAGTTATAAGGTTCTACTTGGGTAGTAGCGAAGTTCTTTATAGCCACCATTTTTACTGACCTTATACTTTGTTCTCCTAATTTATCCTGGGGGGTGGACAACACACCTACATAGTAATCTGCCGTTATGGTAGATTTCACCTGCATAATTCCTGACATATTCAACTTAGTTCGGAATTTGGGTTGTCCAGCAAATATGTCTTCGGCTAGTTCTTGATCGATGAATGTTCCTGTGCTGCCGGAGTCAAGGAGGGCGTTCACTATGTAACTTTTGTTAGGACCGTGAACTCTTACCTGCACCACAGGAAATTCTCTGATTCCTACGTTGGAAGTTGGAGGTTTCCAAGATGGTTGTCTGTCAAAGGTAGTTGGGGGGAACTCATTGTCGGTGTCCTTTTCATACGTAAGTGCTCGATACACTGCGGTATTTATTAGGTAACAGGATTCGTTGGCGTCGGAGAATTCGTCCGTATAGAATCCTTCCATCTCAGATTCTTGATCAGTGTCATTTACATCACTGAATTGGACATGTAGTTCGGGCTCACTTACCTGACTCGGGTTGTTTCGTTCGAATTCACTGTGTAACAAGATGTGATATTTCGCACCGCACTTTGCACACCTTACGTCGGAGTAACAGGTTCGCCGTTGGTGTCCTTGTCTGAGGCAATTATAGCATAACCGCTTATCCCACATGACTTCACGTCTGTCTACCAGGGATTTCTTTAGGAATTCAGCACACACACTCAAACGGTGGGGCCCGTCGCACAGCGCACATTTTGGTTTGATGTTACTCACTTTACCTGGGGCAACGTTATGCACTCTCGTTCTTTCTTCGGGCTTTCTTCCTTGAATTCTCTTAGGAGACGTAGGAGGAGTTGTTGTTACCTGTTCTCTTCTGTCCCTGGTTCGAGACTTATATTTACTTACGTCTTTATAGGTCTTGTTATCATAGTAAGATTTTGCTGTGTCTTTCCCGCTGTCCTCTTCCTGAGAGACTTGGCTTTCGCCGTCGTCAGTATAACACACTGGTGTTACCCTTCTCCTAGAAACGGGTTTCTCACTTACCTTATTTTCCGATGTTTTCTCTCTGGACTGCTTTATGAGTTGTAATTTTACTTCACTATCTAAGAAGGACATGAGATCAGCCATGGTAGGGCCTCGTCGTTGCTGGTCATTCATATACAACACTTTCTTGTCCCAGCGTGTACATACTCCACCCTTTGGTAAAGTAGAGACTACGGCTCCAATAACCATGGAACTCTGATATTCATGAGACTTACCTAACCAATCCAATTGTCTACAGATCTCCTGAATCTCATCGGAAAACTCTATAATCCCGTTACTAAGGAACTTTCGGGGGGCTACTAATTTTGCATACAAATACTTAGCTATGTTATCCTTGTTACCATACCTGATGTTTAATGTATCCCAAACTTGTCTTAATCCATCTGGATGTCCAATAAACTTTAACGCCATTAACTTGGGAGGTCCTTCCAAACACTCGATGAGGAATCTAAGTTTCTCTCCGTTAGATAGTACAGAGTTCTGTATGCTATCTTTGTAATATTCATTAAAAGGTAACCATTTTCATCTCATCTCCATTGAATTTGACGATTTCTCCCACTTTGACCGCTTGGCGGGCTTCTGTTCTAGCCATCTGACGCGTAAAGCTTTCTTGGGCCATCGTGTTATTTAATATCGAATTATCGGTATATAAATTTCCCGGATTATTATCAGGTCTATAGGGAATATCATCAACAACAGGTTTATAATCACCCTTAATAGGGTTTGCTATAGGAGTTTCTACTTCACTAGCAGTATAGATGCGTATAGGCTCCACACCTTGCGCATGTAATACTTCAGACCTAACAGGTTGACACAATGTTACAGGGGGTATTGGTATACCCTTTTGTATATTGACTAATTTGTCGCGTTCTAGCGCGATGCTTTGCTGCACTTCTTGCAATTCTACCCTACTTTCCCTTAATGTTCCCTTGAGTTGGTGGACAGTCTCCTGCATCTGTCCGAGCAGGAGATTCATCCCCCGCCGTCCCTCCTCTACCCACTCGACCGCCGAAGCGGGAGTCGCCAACATTGTAGCGGGCAGACGCGGGACGACGGGAGACAAATCTTTGATTTCTCTCTCAGCGTCCAGGACAGGGATATTCTCATGGACTGTTCTACCGGGTACAGGCAGTGTAGTACTGTGTAAAGGGGATTTAGAGTTAAGCTCTGGAAGTACAGGGGTCTCTAGCACAGGAGTGGCTTTGGGAACGACAGGCCTAATTATTTCAGGCTCATCAACTATCGTAGGGAGTCTTTTGACCTTAATAATTTGGTCTGTGGGTTCTGTATTACCTAAGTCTGTGCTAGCTAGTTGTCTTCTAACCGCTGGGGGCAAATCAGGCAATTTGTGACGATGAGATGTTTTTCTACGCCTACTTAGACGAGATCTATTTCCTCCGCCTTCAGGATCGGTGGTCTCGCCTTCTTCCGATGATGTGTATTCTTGGCGTTTGGGAGTAGATCGACTCATCATCTGCATTTGACTAGCAGTTAATTGTTTATTTATGTTGTCTTGCGTCTCTTGCAGATTTTCCAACTCCAGTTGGGTAGTCTCCTCAGACGCTCTCCGTTCTGCTTCTGCCACTGCCCTTGCCTCTGCTACTGCTGCTGCCTTTCGGTCCTCTATCCGTCTTTTCTTTACTTGTTCTTCCTGGACTCTAGCGAGGCGGAGTTTTTCATCAAATTCAGCTTGGTTCGCAGCTAACATTTCCGCATCGATTGCGTCCAACACAAGCTTGGTTCCTTCACTATTAGGGCGAAGTCCAGACAGTCGTCTCCTCAACTCTTCGTCTCCTAGGAATCGCTGATAGTCTGACAGATAAATATCAATAGCGTCTCTCTTTCGCGGCTCCCCCGCTGTCACTTCGCTTTCTTCTTGAGAAGAAGTGGCGTCGGTTGATTCTTCAAAGGTTGGCCGCTCATCATAAACCGTATCTGCCATCTTCGCTCCGTGTTCGGGCGTCCGCTCAACAGTATCCGAACTACTGGAGCTATCGGGCCGCTGAGAACTAGGTTCTTGGCTAGGAGGTTGCTGCTGTTTGATAGCTGCTTCTTGATCCCGCTTGACTTGGGCCCGAGTGCCGATGATAGACCTACGCTGTTCTACTAGCCTAGGGTCTGACACTACTACTGTAGGGATGGCCTTTCTTACAATAGTAGGTGACTTAGACTTGGATCTAGGATGTTCTATACTTTGATCTTGGTCACAGATCCTTTTAATACGCTGTCTAAGTCTAATACTCATTCTAACACTTTCTAAGAGACTATCTAACAGTGATTGGGTTGCGTCTGACATGTTTGTTTGTACAGTTGAATGCCTACTGCTATATTACAGTTAAAGCAAGTCTAGTAATTCAGTATCACTGTTAGCCTAATAATTAATTACCGATACTGCTACTCAGTGTAGCGTGATATATATAATATACTAGAATACCGGTATGCTTTTAGTAGATATATAAGTATTATTACAGACTAGATTTGTCACAGAATACCGGTATATAATTTTAGCACAAATATATATAAATATATAATAGGCCTATCGTGAATACCGGTATACAGCTGACACTTATATTATATATAAGTATAATTATTACAGACTATAATTAATTACAGAATACCGGTATGATTTCAGCCTAAATTTATAGAATAAATATAATAAGCCTATTGTAAATACCGGTATGTCAATTATTTTAAAAATAATTGAATTTCTGAATGTTAGGGGTTACTTGGTTACTTTACTTACTTTATTACCGTTATTTGAGCAGCAGTCCAACTGATATTAAGACCTAAGTGTTGTATAACAGGCCTACTATTTTATTAATAGATTTAGTGGATTTATATATACCCGTATGAGGGGTTTTGTTACAATATTGAAATAGATGTTATTATTTCTGGGAAGTAGTCACTACACAAAGGCTGTGCGTTCTCAGTGAAGTGCTACTTATTGGACATTAAAACAAATAATTCTACTTCCTAAGTTACTTATCTACGAATTACTTACGATACGGGTGAGATTAAATCTCTAATTAAACACAACAAAAATATTACGTACGAAATTTTAGGGTAATTTTACAGGGAACTACAAACCAGTCTAACAGAGTGTTAGATTTTCTGGTTATTACAACGGACAGGATACTACGGTATTTGAAAATAATAAGTAGTAGTAAATACACTGTGTTGTCCAGATAGGAAAATACCACCGTCTGACGACCTATAGCCGTATCGCTATAGGTACTACGTTATGTATCACGGAGTGTCCCTACCTAGAAGTTAATTACCGCGGTCTACCAGAACCAACGTGCCTATTAATTACTTTACAACACAAATATACTGCCTACACACTAATTACCCTCGGAAAGCACTGTACACTAAACCCTAAATTAGGTACAAGTACTTGTACAACAAATAATCAGTAGTTAAAAAATACTTGAACAGCTAAAAGAACCACGGCATCTGCTGGAGTGACCAGTGCACAAGATCACCAGTCTTTACCTACGCCAAGCAGCCCGTGTAGTACCGGGGTTAATTTAACTATAACGGTATATATAACAAGCACAATTACTGTAGGAATAAACTTAGGGATATGAATGTTGCGAATAATCGCATAAACTCTGAATAATAAATATTACGCTACCCGTACAAACTACTCAAACAAATTACAAACCAAATGCTGGCAGACTACCATCAAGCCTAAATAAATTACAGTATGTGCAGATTCCGAAATAGTTAGTTAGTATGCGTTCTAACCTAGTAGTACGACTTATTCTTTAGGTGGGGATTTACCTTACAGCTCTGGCTGCCCCTACTTCCTAACCGTCACTTTATCGGACAGACACTCTACACACACAGCAATCCCTTCAGACCTAATAACAGCCAGACAACAATCCAGCCTACAAAATATCTGAATAATAACTATTACGGTACCTGAACAGACCACACAAACAAACACAGGCTAAAACGCTGGCAGACTACTATCAAGCCTAAATAAACTACAGTATATGCAGATTCCAAAATGGTTAGTTAGTATGCGTTCTAACACGGTAGTACGACTTATTCTTTAGGAGGGGGTTGACCTTCCAACTCAAGATGCCCCAACTTACTAACTGGCACTTTATCGGAAAGACTCTACACACGCCGCAATCTCTCCAGACCCAATCAACAGTCAGACAACAGTCCAGCCTACAATTATCTGAACAATCTGAGCAGGGTTACACGCCTTCTGCTCAATATTAGCCTACTAGTAAATAAAACTGACAGAAATAAGTAAAAATCCCAATAAAAAACCAGGGCTGCAGTCCCCGATTTAATATCAAGACCTACCGGTATATAATTATCAAAATCGAATAATACTGCTGTACCTGTACTGTTGTAAGTACCAGTCCGGATGATCAGGCAGTCAGGCCTACTGGTTACCGGTCGACCGGTACTTTAGTCTTGATCGCTTACGCCGCAATCAAGATCCTACAAACGGTTATTGTTCTTACCAGAACAATATTAAACTGTATTTATTGCCTACACTGCAATCAATAATTTAGCAAACGGTTATTGTTCGCGCTTTTAAGACCTTTGGCAGTTTAACCCGCCAAATCTATATGTCTTCTAGGTTATAAATCTACTCCAGCCTATGACAAGTATTGAACACCTATAATAATTCTAACATTAGCCAAAGCCAGTCTGTGCGCGACCATTCACCCGATGGATATACCCGGGAGACTGGATTTGGATGCTTTAATTTGATTGCGGTGCAGGCCTACCGTACTATTCGATTGATCGTTAATATATAATCTCTGACAAATATTATTCACCTTTTGGGAAATATTAGCAGTTCCTTTAGGACGTGGCGCTCTATCTATTTAAACAGAGCTATGACTTACACTATACACAACGGTATGTCTTATAGATCACCAAAGTGCATTCTTTAGGAAATGCTTTGTTACTCGGTCAAGCACACGCAAACTATTGCACACAACTGCACACTGAATTGCCGACATTCACTGATTTTAATCATATATAAAGAGAATAACAACCGACATTTGTAGGGCCTATTAAGTAGCATTGAACTCACTACAAACCACGATAATGTATGTCGCAAATTGTTATATGTAACCGGTCTCTCTAACCTTAGTGTATCAAGATGATTGGGTTTTTGGATCGTTATCAATATTCTTCCCAATAATAATATGTAAACGAACGATACAATTAACAACACAGTAAATAGCAGTAAATAATGCGGCGAAAAGCAGTTTACGTCAGGGTGCTTAATCATATGCCGAGGTGCAAAACCGTGGTGCTGTAGTCAGTACCGAGTTAACCGAGTTGACCAAGACCGAGGTGCAAAACCGAGATAACCGTTTGATGATCTTATAATTAAAGACGCTCTAATGTCAGAAAACATTCCCCGGCCGGTGTTCTAGGCGTGGGGGAAACGTCAGTACTGAATCCTGTAATTCTGCTGTACAGCTTTTACACAAAGAGGGAATCTCTGATTGGTCGAATGGCAAAAAGCTCCAAGTGGACACAGCTGATAGATGTCGTCATTTTGAGCTGAGCAGAACAAAGAACCAAGCAAGGCTCCGGGCAAGCTACACATGTAAAGCTCAGCCGTTAGCTGTCGTCATAGTAACGACACTGTTTCAAGAGGATCTAGGGCGTTGCGTCATAGAATTGCTAATTATGTCCTCTAAAGTACACATACAGAAGAAATAGCTTTTATGTCCCCTAAAAACACCGGTACAGCAATGACACGGCCTTTTATGCCTGCTAAACCAACTACAGAGTACTTTACGGGGAAAAATAACCGGGCAATTCCGCAAAAGCTTTTACAAATATCTTAAGTAGGCCGCAATAAAGCAAATATTTTAAGTAGGCCCCAATAAAGCAAATATTTTAAGTAGGCCGCAATAAAGCAAATATCTTAAGTAGGCCGCAATAAAGCAAATATTTTATGTAGGCCGCAATAAAGCAAATAATTTAAGTAGGCCGCAATAAAGCAAATATTTTAAGTAGGCCCCAATAAAGCAAATATTTTAAGTAGGCCGCAATAAAGCAAATATCTTAAGTAGGCCGCAATAAAGCAAATATTTTAATTAGGCCGCAATAAAGCAAATATTTTAAGTAGGCCGCAATAAAGCAAATATTTTAAGTAGGCCGCAATAAAGCAAATATTTTAAGTAGGCCGCAATAAAGCAAATATTTTAAGTAGGCCGCAATAAAGCAAATATTTTAAGTAGGCCGCAATAAAGCAACATCAGTAGGCCGCAATAAAGCAACTATCAGTAGGCGTGTAATTATTATTCCAGGCAAGTATTAATTGATCACTGTTTTTATTTACCATCGCAATGGATTATCAGATCAGTAAAGTGACAAAATGTAACCAAAGTAATTGAAGATCACCTCAGCCATGTTATAATAAACATTAGGTCTACTGTACATTACACAGAATAATATATAAATGGCCGAGTTTCTCTTAAATATTTCACATTGCAATCACTATGTTCAAATATTCGTAACTATTTGCATCACATACATTAAAATCTTTTTACAGGTTGTAGCATATAATCCAACAGATAATTTTATTGTCTTTCCATCGGTGTTTGTTACAGTTAAAACGGCACAGTTGAACTGGAGTTATTAACGTTTAAATTATTCTCACTCCCCGAAGAGCCATACGTAGTATTACTGCTATACAACGTAATCCAGATTTGACCACAAAATTGACCAGGTTCGGGCAACTCTTGAAAATTTCGGAATATGTCTATTTTTTTCTACTAACATGTTCTATAAATGACCAAAGATAGAAAAAATATTATTCCAAGGAAGTTGTTAAATTTTTGTTGAAATATCTAATTTTGTGCTGAAAAATGGTTAATTTCGTTAAAATTTTAGCATCACGCTAATTCGCAAACATAATATTGTGTGTAGTTGAACGATATTATATTTTCGTATTAATATTCGATAAAGTCAGACAGTGCAGCAGTACCGGTAGGATACGGTTAATTTCTATCAGCTGCCTGTCCGTCATTTCATTCACTTTGAGTGTTATAAAATCATAAAATAGGTTGTGTTTATGTGTCAAAGAAAAATTTAATCGTGACGCATATATGCGTCACTGAAAACCTACAAATGGCAGTTTACCAAAATGAGTCAGTGATGCAAATATGCGTCACTGAGGCAAGGTTGGTGCGTCTGCAGGGTGGAGGAAAGGTTGATGTGTCTGCAGGGTGGTGCTGGGTGGAGGCAAGGTGGTGTGTCTGCAGGGTGGTGCTGGGTGGAGGCAAGGTTGGTGTGTCTGCAGGGTGGTGCTGGGTGGAGGCAAGGTTGATGTGACTGCAGGGTGGTGCAGGGTGGAGGCAAGGTTGGTGTATCTGTAAGGTGGTGCTGGGTGGAGCCAAGGTTGGTGTATCTGCAGGGCGGAGGCGAGGTTGGTGTGTCTGCAGGATGGTGCTGGGTGGAGGCAATGTTGGTATGTCTGCAGGGTGGTGCTGGGTGGAGGCAAGGTGGTGTGTCTGCAGGGTGGTGCTGGGTGGAGGCAAGGTTGGTGTGTCTGCAAGAAACTGACTCGTCTATTGACTCATGTAATACAAAATGGTGCTGGGTGGAGGCAATGTTGGTGTGTCTGCAGGGTGGAGGCGAGGTTGGTGTGTCTGCAGGGTGGTGCTGGGTGGAGGCAAGGTTGGTGTGTCTGCAGGGCGGAGGCGAGGTTGGTGTGTCTGCAGGGTGGTGCTTGTTGGAGGCAATGTTGGTGTGTCTGTAGGGTGGTGCTGGGTGGAGGCGAGTTTGGTGTGTCTGCAGGGTGGTGCTGGTTGGAGGTAAGATTGGTGTATCTGCAGGGTGGTGCTGGGTGGAACAAGGTTAGTGTGTCTGTGCAATGCCTGAGGTAAAATGGAAACCAGTCTTCTATGTGGGGAGTAGAAAAGTATTGTGTAGTTTCAGAGTGTACTCCCTTGGGAGTTAGTGTGGCGACATCCCTGTTTTACAAGTAATAGCCAAGAGAGAAGAGCCTTTGGGTTGTGCCTGGTGTTTTCTGTTTCACACTCACCAAAACTTTATTATAGATTTCATATTCTGGCATAATTATAAAGCTCTCTAGTTGCCTCCAAATCCTGAATCTCGGTATATTTTTTATATTTTTTAAGACATTGTGCAGTGGTAATATGACGCATATATGCGTCATGGATGATGTCACAAAATGAATTTGGGATCTGTTCACAAGGTGGCACATGAAATTTTAACAAATCACCTACAATTTCCTCTACATCATAGTTTGAATCAATGACGGTTATATGCGTCATGACACAATCTATTGACTACCATTTGACGCACCGGTGCGTCAAAGACAGTCAAAGTGTTAATTTTGATAGGGGTTCTACAATGTCATGTTAGATGAGGAGTTAAATTCCTGAGGCTTGTTAAGAGTTTTTAGTGTGATGAGTGCCTCCTTTATTCTGTTTGCGAAGGCCTTAATACTCGGTAGATTATCTGTTATGTTTGTTGTTATGAGGCTTTTTAGAATCTACCTGATATGATATTTGCCGGATGTCTGCACTCACTGTCTATAATCCATTAAAAGGTAATTGGAAACCATCTTCTATATCTAGGTGTTTTGGCACACGATGTCGTGAAGGTCGGATGCTGATAAGTTCTTTGATAGTATTTTGTTGTGGTATGTATGGAATTGTATGTATACTTCATGTTTAGTTCCATCGAATTTGAAGGGATCCATCTATGAGTGGTAGTTCTATTCTGGTCTTTAATTTGGGGTTTATGTAAGCGGATTCAATTCCCTGCACTACCCACCGAAAATGGGATTAGTGGCATTTTACCAATTATAGTTGGCGAGGTGACAATAGCAATAATAATGTCACCTCACAACCAACTAAGGCGATATACGCCGTATGCCACAGGGAGAGTTGAGAGGTCAAACCACCTCAGAGGGACAAACTGGCTAGTAAGGCTAGCACGTGGGAATAGTGGCAACAGGGAGTGGCGAGGTGACAATTAATCAGGTTAAGCTAATGGTGAGTGGGAGAGAACATTGGGAGTGATTAGAGCGCATCTATTGGACACTCAGGCCACTCAGTAGTGTAGAGCTAATTTAGTATGTGTTAATAATAATATAACCGTTGCAGTTATTGATTACTAGTTCAGTTGGTTCCTATACAGTTGTCAGACCGGAACAGTTTTAACCGTCGTCACTACCGTGCTATTATATTCAGACTGTGCTATTATTATGTTCTGCGATTATAAACACTGACAGTAAAACTCAGTTATTTGAACAGCCTTCGGCCTACTATATAGATCCAGACTACACCTTTAGCAGCCTACGCGGTGATGTGTATAACACACACCGGTCGAGATTCATTACTGCCAACTCCAGTGGATCCCGTCACAGTTAAAACGCCAATCAACTCACAGTTAAAACTGCCGAGTTAAAACTACCAACAACCCAACAACCTAAAGGAACTGTGACCACAATGACGCCAACATGAGCGGACACAAGATGCGAATCCCGAGTGACAGAAATGAGACGATTCGGGAAGCAGCGACGAGGCAGTACCGGCCCGCCATACTGGATTCGCCAACAAGGGACGAGGAAGAGAGGAGAGCGAGTCGATGCGAGATCACAGCGGCAAACGAGGTACCAAAGTCACCAGTCAACCAGTGGCTGAGGGCGGCGAACGGCCCACCGGAACGGCAATGGTGGGGCTAACGGTACGGCGCTGGACGAGGAGGGAAGGCCAAGTCCAGGAGGAAGACGTCGGGATGAGCGATCACCTACAACGAGGGTACACTGCCACCAGGAGGTTGTTGAAGGACGCTAGAGAGGGAAGAAAGGTAGACCAGCCCAAGTTGTACCAGAGGCTAGGTGAGTGCAAAAAACATTTTAGCTACCTAGTCCGATTTGGGTAGGGGGAACTAGCAAGTGAGAAGACGAGGGGGGTCGCCACAGAACTGTTCGAATTGTGGCGATCCGAGGTGGTGGAGGCCAGTGTGGTGTACGTATGGCCTTATCTAGTAGATGCGAGGGGGATTAAGTTAGTGGGATGGGCAGACCCGCACGACACCGAATCCGAGGTCAACCCCGAAGATTCAGTGTCGTCAGTTAGTAGGAATCCCAGTAAGCACATGAAAATTAGTAGGATGAGCAGGCGACGGGAGTGCGTCGCAACCGAAAAGTCCGCTACATCCTCTGCGAAAGCAAGAAGGGTGTTAGAGATAGATCTGGCGTGTCAACTAGACATTGTCGCACTGGATCAAAAGGAATTAGAGAGACAGCTGGATGAGGGGACCGCGTTACTAGAGAGGGAGAGGGAACTAGCGAAAGAGTGTAAAGAGAGGGCCGAGAGGGTGGCGAGAAACTACAGAGAGCGGGAGGAGAGAGAATTGAGTGAGCGCAAAGAACAAGAGGCGAGGGGAGAGAACACGCGCAGAGAGCAGGAAGCAAGGAAAGCTGAGAGGATTGAGAGAGAAGAGAATGAGCGCAAAGAGTGGGAAGCGAGGAAAGCTGAGAGGATTGAGAGAGAAGTGAACGAGCGTAGAGAACGAGAGGCGAGAGAGGCAGAGTTAGCCGACCAGAGTGTTAGAGAGGAGAGAGAGAGAGAGAGAGGGCGGGTAAACGAATGGGGGATGATATGCATACCCGGTTGAGGGGTTAATGCAGTATCAGGCGAAGCAAAAGCGCCGATTAGAACTGGCAAAAATGGGTTTATCAGAGAGCGAGGCTGGTTCGGGAAGTATTTATGAGGAACCAGAGGTGATGGAAACCTTTATTAATACCCCACTTACAGGTACCGGACGACAGACCCAAGACTGGTGTGACCGTACGGGCGGGGGGGGGGGGGGGGGGGGGGGGTAATGATAATACTTTTGGTGAAAACGTTAATATTAATAGTACCGTAGTCTTCCGTTAGTCTTCTTGCAGGAAATAATATTTTACTTGGTAATAATTTTAATAACGGTGAACAAAATAATTTATGTAATAATTTTAATAACAGTGAACAAAATAATTTAAATAATAATGTAAATATCAGTGAACAAAATAATTTGAATAATTTAAATAACAATCCGGGTACGTCAAATAATAATATAATAAATAATCCCGGCGAGATTAATCAATATAACCTAAATAACGACGTTATAAATCAACAGGGTGAAGCTAGTGGCGGTACAATTAATATAAACGTAGGGGAAACAGGCAATATGCCTAGAGAAGGCCTACAAAGCCACGCAGTTGCGCAGGGAGGAACTCGGCTAAATAAACCCAGTGAAGATAGAACTAATGTGTCGACTGGAGGGGAACATGGGCATGAGGGCGAGATAAGAGGTGACGGGGTGGGGGGTGGGGGCTATGGGCACCCCACACCAACCAATTAATGACGAGAGGGGGGGGGGTCAAAAAACGCCCCATGAGCGTCGGCAGATAATGCACGCGGTGAGTTAAGTGGACTGTGGCACCCGAAGATGGAGGAAAGGGGGGGGGGGGGTGGGGGGCAACAAACGCCCCACGAGCGTCGGCAGATAATGCGCGCGGTGAGTTAAGTGAACCGTGGCACCCGACGACGGATGAAAGGGGGGGGGGGGGGGGCAACAGAGGCCCCAGGAGCGTCGGCAGATAATGCACGCGGTGAGATAAATGAACCGTGGCACCCGATGACAGATGATAATAAGAGGACTGCGAATATCCACGGGGATGTCCAACCGGGCAGAGGGAGGGACATTGGTGCGCGGCCAAACGAGGAAACATCGAGCCCACTCGGAAGGCGGAAGAAGAACAGTGGAGTTCATCCAGGAGGTCGATACGAGATCTCATGAAGGAGGACATTATGCTGAAATCAAAAGAAGTGAGGAGGGACGAGGAAGTGTTGCTACGGGCAACCAGAGAGAAAGGACGGACAGCGAACCGTCGATAGTCGAAGTGGAGAGAGAGAGAGAGAGCCGGTGGGGTCATACTTTGGGAGATTGCTGTCACCCGGAGAAACACAACCTGGCAAAATATACCACACACCGGGAGAGGGGTACAGAGTGTACCGGTACGAGGAAGAAGACAGAAGAGGGGATTGGAGGGAAACTTCCGTTGGAATGTAGCTACCAATCGAGGATATGGTAGTCGCGGGGAGGAGTTCTTGGAATATTCAAGAAGATTAAACTTCGATCCGGAAGGACACAGGCAGACTGCAGGACATACTGTAGGCCTTACTGCACATACTATAGGCCATGCTGGAAGAGATAGTGTAGGCAATAGGGTAGTACGGATGCCGGGATTGGACCCGGAGATTGCGGCATACATACCAGTTAGTAGGCAAGAACCTGATAGGCCTATACTGGTACCTGCACATCAGTATGACTGTAACATGCATGGATACAATATATATCCAGGGGAGGGGGGGGTATTGCAGATAGGTGTATGGGCCCGAATATAATGACATCAACCTCAGTACCAAACATAACATCGGTGGGGGGAGGGAGGGGACAGGGTGACATTCCCCCACTACAGTATCCGCAATATACACAACCAAAAACGGCCCCTTCCTAGTTTTTAGTTGCTGTAACTATGCAACCACATTACGTACCGGCCCAATTTTTATTGAGAATTAGCCAAATTTAATGCCGCATCTTTTGCAAAAAACGATGTTGTAATTGAATTTCTACTTTTCGATGTGGGTGCCACCTCAAAATTTGGTCTCCAGCACCAAATTTTTTGAAATTTTCGAATTTTACAAAGTCATTCGTGATTTAGTAATTATTTATGTTTGGGCTATTTTTATTTATTTTTATTGGTTTGGATCACTCTAATGCTCTATACAAGTATGTAAGCTTGTATGCAACTATGTAAGCGTCTTGAAAAACCTACTAAATCTAGCCAACACTGCCACACTATTAGTTTTTAGAAAACGAAAAATTTTGTAATTTTGTCCTGGGAATACTTTTATTTTTCATCAAAATTATGAAATTTTAACTTTTTAAGGTTTGGTAGTCATCATCTATAGTTGTTTCACCAACAGCCCAAATTTTGTAGGATTTCATTGGACAATTACAAAAATATAGTGGGTGGGCCGAATCGCCCCGAGAAAAGAAAGGTGCGGAGCCAGGGTTGGAGGAGATGTCGAACTTCCTTAACTACGAGGTGGAGTTAATAACAGATCCAGTCTATAGTGAGGACAGTCTAGGAAAGGCACCAAAAACCGAATACAGCCAACCCAAACCCGAACATAGGGCGGCAAATGTACTTCCGAAGGTGAGGCAGTTGCTACTGTATGCGGCCACGCAGGGGACTTCTAGTCCACAGAGAGATGGAAGTAGAGCCACACCGTGGCAGGGACAGAAGCAAAGTAACAACACAAACAAATATAAACCCAATACTCTCAGCAGGCCGCGAGTCCAAGTAACCAAAACACTAAACCGCTAGATATGAATCTAAGCGCAATACATGAAGCACTATACAAGGAACGCTACAACCCCCAATACAAATGCCAATTACATAGGTTCGGTTGTAAACACTGGCAGGCGTTGCTTAAACAAGATCGGGTAGCCTATACGGGTAAGAATGGACTATGTCATTGATGCGCGGTAGGAGGACACAGGAAGGATGAGTGCCAGGAACCGCCGGTAAAATATGACGAGACTGATGGGACTGGAGGCCAGACGATGGCGACAAGCACAATGGGAGCAAAGAAGAGGGGAATGGTACTACTTGGAGTGGTACCAGTGAGAATAATAGGGGAGAATGAGCTATCGGTTACAACACTAATGTTGGTCGATAGTGGAGCAGCATTCACGCTAACAGAGAGTTGGGTGGCGAGAAGATAGGATTACGAACCAGGCCAAGTAAAATAGCAGTGACCACGATCTCAAGCAAAGATGAGGTCATGAAGATGAGGAGGGGACGATGCGAGATTGCAGCGATAAAGCCAGGGTGCACCTATGGGGCTACAATCGAAACCATTCAGATAATAGAGTCAATCAACATTAACGCCAGGTGACCTACGAAGATCGAGATTGAGCAATACAAGTACCTGGAAGACATCGACTTTTCCGTACCGGAACTGGATGTCCCAAAAGTGTCTCTAATAGTCAGCATGGACTGTCCGACGGCCCACGAGAGACTACAAACCATTTTCAGCGATGACAGAGAGAGAGACCCGATGGCCATTCTCGCGCCATTTGGGTGGATGCTCACTGGCCCAATGAAGACGAGGACACCGTTTGGCGTATCCGAAACATCTGGATGCATGCTGTCCGGTACTGTTGAGGACATAGAGCAGAAACCAAAGATGGGCGATGGGGAGGTCCCATATGGGAAACAGCCTGAACAGAAGTCAAAGACGGGCGATGGGGAGGTCCTATATGGGAAGTGGCCCGAGCAGAAGTCAAAGATGGGTGATGGGGAGGTCCCATATGAGAAGCAGCCCGGGGAAGGACACCAGGAGTCAGGGATGGGTATGGATCTGCATCCACGTATAGTGGAAAGGGTGGAGGATGAATCCAGAGAAGTACTGTTGGTAGAGGAGACAGGACGACAAGTCACAGCAAGGGAGTGGGCGGAGGAGAATGGGTTCAACGCACAGGACCTAGAGGCGATGGGATGGGAGATAGATGTTCCTGGCAAGTATCGGTATGAGGATGGAGAAGAGTGGATGGCGAGATATCCAGAGAGATGTCTGGAAGAGACGCTGGTCTAATTAAGAAGCATACCGATAGAGAGGAGGTCGAATAAGAAGACAAGGTGGAGAGGGGGAGGATGTAAGAGGGTTAATCCAAAGGGAGAGGAGCTAATAATGAAGGGTGGTAATGGAGATAGGAAAGTTAGAGGAGACGTGTTGCACATGGGGCTGGCAGAGTGCGAGGGGGCATTAAATGGTAAACCATTATGCGTACCGAAGGATTACCAAGGGTCATCGGGGGCTTTAACGCCGGCGCACATATTGAGGGGGAGGCCAGCAAAGGTGGCATGTACCAGTGAGGATGACATGAAGGGCGGCATTCTACCACCAAGTGACGACAAGATGAAGGGTAGCATTTTGCTGCCAGGGGACCATGATGAGATCAGTGAGGTGACGGACCCGATTTTAGGATGGAGGAGAAAGGAAAGTCAGATCCAAGAGATTTGAAATCGAAAAGGAGAGTGGGGCGAAGAATAAGAGGACCTAGGACCTACAGGGGGGCAGTGGGAGAGTTGCCTGCTGGAAGAATCGCCCTTAGGTTGTTGAGTCGTCCAATAAGATGGACTGAGGGGGGTGGGAATGAGGGAGATACACCCTTCCCACAAAAACAAAATAATAAAATAAAATAAGTAAAACGCTAGTACCAAGGTACGCTGCAGGTAGGCATTATGTACATCTGATGGGTACGGATGTACCAACGTATATAATAAATAGGTATATGTAGTTACAATTACATACATCAGATGGGTACAATAATGTACCAACATACCTAATTTACATACGCAGTACTTGTGGGCACTGAGGGCACCACGTGAGGAGTTGAGGGGGGGTATGTACGCATACCATAGCAGAAGGGTACATTACCATAAACTTCTGGGCACTGAGGGCACCACATGAGGAGTTGAGTGGGGGTATGTACGCATACCGTAATAGAAGGATACACAGTACCATAAACTTGTAGGCACTGAGGGTGACACGTGAGGAGTTGAGGGGGGTATGTACGCATACCATAGTTGAGAGGTACACAGTACCGTAAACTTGTGGGCACTGAGGGTGCCATGTGAGGAGTTGAGGGGGGGTATGTACGCATACCGTAGTTGAGGGGTACATAGTACTGTAAACTTGTGGGCACTGAGGGCGCCATGTGAGGAATTGAGGGGGGGTATGCATAACGTAATAGAGGGTTATACAGTACCGTAAACTTGTGGGCACTGAGGGCGCCACGTGAGGAATTGAGAGGGGGTATGTATGCATACCATAGTAGAGGGGTACACAGTACCATAAACTTGTGGGCACTGAGGGCGCCTAGGTTGCCTGCTAGCCCCTGCAGACCTAGGTTATTGTTACAGAGCCAGGAAACTGTCTGGTATGAAGCTAGTACGGTAATAAGAAAACTGTTACTGGGATGGGTTACTTAAGTAAGTAATCAGATGGCAGATAGTATAATAGCACATGTAAGGGGGAATATAAATAATAGTAAAAATTAACAAATTATGGCAACTGGGGAATGAATTCTAGAATCATTAATAAAAAGCAATGGACAAAATTGTAAATTTAGAAATGCAATTTTGTACGAAATTACAGGAAAACACAGCAAAGGAGGTAGGCCATCACTGATCGGAACTAATAACATTCTGTTTGACGACCCTCTTACTTAAACTGAGCCTTTCTAAGGCCCCACCAGTTAGGTGAGAGTGTGCAGATTCGTGATGGCGGTGAAACTAGTGAAGAAGAGGAAATCGGAGAAGAGTAGGAAGGAGTTGCTAGTGGATTTCATGCAGAGGCATCCGGAAAAAAAGACGAAGGGATACTACAAACCACTCCCAAAGGGTCACAAAGTGCACGCGCTACAGGATCAGTTTAGGGAGATGCACGAGCGGCGAATGGTCGGGACCTACAGGACACCGTCATTGGACAACGCGATCGACGAGCATCTTCGCTACGTTGTAAAGGGGGACGAGGCAAAGTTCGGGATACCAAATTACCGAGGGAACCACCGTTTAAGGAGTGGAGGCGATTTGTAAATTCTGTGGAGAGGGGTGGATACATGGTCCTAAACGACGAAGGGACTGTGGAGGATGACGAGGGCTCGAGAAGGGGGTCGGGAGGATCAGGTAGAACTATATTGCTGCACTTAGCAGTGCCGAACGGAGATATTTTTCTATTCGACCTAGGGACCTACAGAAAGAAAAGCGGGCCGAAGTTAAACCGGTTACTGAAGGCGGTGCAGGAGCTAGTGAGACAGAAAACTATGATCAAGGTGGGATCGGCGATACGCAACGACGCGGATAGAATTATTGGACCTGGAACCTCCAATCTTCTGGACATGCAGGTAGTCTACATGGCTATGACAAAACCAGAGGGATTGGGATTGGTGGACAACACGGGAAATAGCGGAGCCGTGGCAATGGGAAAACTGATGGGACTCGTCTGCCACAAGCCGATGGACTGGAACAAGTTCCGGGAAGAATATGGAGCAGAACTTGCGAACTCGCTCAAGTGGGGAGCGAGACCAGGAAAGGAGAAACTATACCACTTCCGGAAGGGAGCGATAAAGATATATCAGAAGAGATATATCCTACAGGAGGATTGGATAATCATAGATTTATTAAACCTATTCATTATGGTGACTATTTATGGGCAGGGAGCCGACGGCGTTTCTACTATCAGGAGCACCTCCGAATCACAGGAGAGCCTTTAAGGTGGCCCTAGAAGGTCTTGTAGACCACCCAGGGCTGAAGGGCGAGTCGGTATATTACAATACCTGACATCTAGTGGACAGAGAGGTAGACACATGGAGGAAACTGGAGGTGGATAGGGTTGAGGAGAGGAGACTAGTGGAAGTCGCCAGGAGAGAGAGAAGGGAGGCAGCGGGCAGAGAAGCGGATATAAGGGGAGAGGAGTATGAGTTCGAAGCCCAGGACTTAGACGATGGGTTGTCGGAGACCTCGGACGAGTTTTGGCTGGGGGACGATGGGTTGGATGTAAGAGACACCGACACAGTCAACATCGGGGTTGTAAAGAATGCCCATGCCAGCAGGCTCTGAGGGTGACATCAGAAGGAAGAGACCGAGGGAGGTAGAAGGGTGAAAGGCTATGGGCGGATACCAGTTAATCCACTGTGTCCCTTACACAGTGGATTAACTGGGCTCCTGGGTTTGGATACGCTCCGGCAGGGGAAGAGGAAGAGGACGAGTTCGTGGGATGCCACCGATAGAGGGGATTGCGCCCCCGGCAGGGGAAGAAGAAGATGACGAGTTCGGGTCTATGCCACCGATAGCAAGGATCGGCCACTCAGACACAGACTGGGTGGATGGGAGAGTGGTGACGGCCACCGGGGCGAGAGCCTTCTGGGAGAAACCCGGTAAGAGGACCTGGGAGCACAGGGAGCCGGCCATGGACTTTGCGGCGAGTACCAGAGACTGGGTGAGCAGCCGGGGACGGCACCATGAATAGTGTTTGGAGAAACGATGCCGAGGTTGGCATAGGATATCGACATGGATAGAGAAGACAACATCCAGATGTTTACCTACCAGCGGCTCCATAGACCCAGGAGGCCACGCGGAGCCAAGGATGACTTGGGGCGGGAGACAATGATGCACGGTTGCGATTGCTGTGGGAGATTAACCCATCAGCAAAAGAACTATCTATACCGTTTCCTGAAGGGGATGGCGTGTCTTTACTGCCACGAGTCTACTCACAAGAAGGGTGCGTGTCCGAGGTTGCACAACAGATGTTTGAAGTGCAAGTTTAGAGGGCACTTTGAGGATGGACGATGAGGAGAAATTCCAGATTTTCGAGGTGTGGGCCGACATCGGAGTCATGACACGACAAAGGATGATGGCCCAGTAATTCCGGTGGGGTTTCTTCAACATCAATATAGAAGCCCACCAGCAGATCACCAAGAGGAGACTACCATTCACGTATCAGGAGGTAGCAACAGCGACATTGTACAGAGGGGTCATCCATACCCAAAGATATCTGGACAGAAAATAGGATCGAATTCAGGGACTTTCTGGGGGAACACATGCCGCGTGCGATGAAGATGATCTTGTGGGACGCTACCAGAGGGAGACAGGAGGGACACTCAGTGGGACCACCTTCGAAGAGATACCAGGACTTAATAACACCCACACCCAAAGAACCAACAATGGGGCTTGGTAAGATGGTATCAGCGAGGATGAGTATCCTCAAGGGTAAACAGGAAGGGAGGAAGCGGTCCAGACAGGATGATGATAGGGGCAAGGAAATTAGATGGTTCCCGGAGGGTGCGGGAGGAGCAATGTAGAACTCCAAGACAGGGGATGTCAATGTGCCTGGAAGGCACCACATGGACGCAGCAGTACAAACTCCTAAGTGCAATTTAATTAAGTGCAATTAGTATGTACGTACGTAAAATAATCAATATACATACCCAATATATAATCAGTATAGACCTATCATAGTCGAATATAACCTTTTCCAATTAGCTACTGGGACTGGCGACTAATTGACTGAAACAGGAGGACGGGACAACGACGGATCTCACTGACATGCTGTACACATGCGTGGGACCCGATAAGAGTGTGAGGAGAGTGACAGCGAAAACGGGTCGAGTATGGGAGGAGTATGGGGAGGAGGTGTTAGGGTATGAAGAAGTAAAAGAGGTGCGAGATTCAAGTGTGGGGAGCGAGCATAGAGGGGGATGAGTCCCAAGGGACTGGCGAGAGAGGAAGGGACAACAAAGTCCGAGAGGTAAAATTGTGTGAGGAGTGAGGGCAATCGATTAAAACAGAGATGCCAGATGCCTTGGTACAGCCTAGCTCGCAGGTGTGCCAAGGATGGGTAGTGATAACAAACCCATGGGGGCCGACCTGGAAAGCCAACCCTGAGAAGAGAATTCCACCCCACATCCAATATTAGATTGGATTCCGGTGGAATTGAAGCGCACTTAAGGTTGATGCTATCTTCTCACCGGGAATATATCATGGAGGGGAGTGTAAGCGGATTCAATTCCCTGCACTACCCACCGAAAATGGGATTAGTAGCATTTTACCAATTATAGTTGGCGAGGTGACATTAGCAATAATATTGTCACCTCACAACCAACTAAGGCGATATACGCCGTAATAAGCCACAGGGAGAGTTGAGAGGTCAAACCACCTTAGAGGGACAAACAGGCTAGTAAGGCTAGCACGTGGGGATAGTGGCAACATTGAGTGGCGAGGTGACAATTAATCAGGTTAAGCCAATGGTGGGTGGGAGAGCACATTGGGAGTGATTAGAGCGCATCTATTGGACACTCAGGCCACTCAGTAGTGTAGAGCTAATTTAGTATGTGTTAATAATAATATAACCATTGCAGTTATTGATTACTGGTTCAGTTGGGTCCTATGCAGTTGTGAGACCGGAACAGTTTTAACCGTCGTCACTACTGTGCTATTATATTCAGACTGTGCTATTATTGCATTCTGCGATTATAAACACTGACAGTAAAACTCAGTTATTTGAACGGCCTTCGGGAAACTATATAGATCCAGACTACACCTTTAGCAGCCTACGGATGCGGCGACGCGTATAACACACACCGGTCGGAATTCATTACTGCCAACTCCGGTGGATCCCGTCACGGTTGACCCCTTGTCTTTTTTTCATCAGATTTTTTTTTAATATGTTTTGCGATGTTTTATGGTGATTCCGAATCTGAAATCAGTTTTTCGATAAGTTGTTTAGTTCTCGAGTTATAGCAACTTTTGTAATTTTCATCAAAAATTTGAAAATTTTTAATTTAAATTTTTTGACACCAAAAAAGACCAATAAACACCCAGAAATGTCGAAATATTTTGCCATTTTCGGAAGCAGCGCCAAAAATTAGCCTATAGGTATCAAAACTGCAAAAAAAGATAATTTTTGAAAAATTTAAAAAAAATTCACTTTTGTTGCATGTTTGGACAGTTGTAATTAATTAGAAGGAAATTTAAAACACGTTTTTCTCGGTTTATCTTTTTTTTTACATAAAATTACGGAACTAGTAGGGAAACTAGTTCCGTAATTTTTTACTGATTTTAATTATGTTTGCGTTTTATCAAAGCTCTAGGTGTCGCCAACAAACGATACTACCGTATTTATTTTTTTTTAATTTTATCAAAAGTTACAGCATTTAAAATATCAAAATATCCTAAAAATTCTAGTATTTTCAAAATTCGGGTAATTTTAGCATTTTGATGTTTTAAATGCTGTAACTTTTGATATAATTAAAAAAAAAAATCTCGCAGTATCGTACGTTGTTGGCGACACCAGGAGCTTCAAAAAAACGCAAACAGATTTTGAACGATTTGAACAACTGATTCCGAAAAACTGATTTCAGATTCGGAATCACCATAAAATTTTACATCGGAAAACACATTAAATAAAATCTGATGAAAAAAAGACAAAGAGTAACCCGGGGGGGGGGGGGGGGGGGTTACTCTTTGTCTTTTTTTTCATCAGATTTTTTATTATGTTCTCCGATGTAAAATTTTATTCCTTAACCCTATTAACCCCCCTGGGGGGTCAATATTGGTGGTTTTTTGTTAAAACTCTGAAACAAACGCAGTTGGGAATCTGAAATTTTATAACTATTCCTAAATATCTATTGTCTTCCTAATACTAAAAATGGTTTTCAAAAATATTGAGAAGTTTTTTTGAACCTGTTATTTGAGCAATAGGGGTTTTTATGGGTTCTGGTTTCGATAGAATATATACGAGTTGCACCAAGCGTATCAAACTTGTATTTTTCGGTGCTGTGTGCAAAATTTGGTGCTATCACGAAATTTTGAAAATCTATTCAATAATTTAAAGGTTTGTGAGAACTTATTTCTCTAATTTCAGAGGTTTGTGGCCGTTCTGAATTTAATGGATTAAATAATTTTATCTAACTAGATATATCAAACTTCTATATTTATTTTTTTGCGATTTAACATTATTGGAACGGGTGTCTGAAATGCTGCATTGAAAGTCATTTCTGATCGATGATCTGCTATGCAACGAGAAATTATGTATTTTATAATTAATTCTCAGGTCGGTCATTCATGTCATGTAACGCTCCAGAATACAAAGTTGACGCTGATGCTGACCGAAGATGCAACGTAGCTGATTTGGGAGCGAATGGGTTCGATGACATCACAAATTCCATCATCATAACCGGGATATTTCCTTGGCAGATCTACAGGTAAATGTTTAATAACATATACTTCAACTAAAAATTATGTATCTAATTATAAATAAAGATTACTTACAGGGTTACTAACCCATACAAACAAAGCTAACATGGACAACAAAATTACCAATAATAAATTACTAATTTAATTTATAAAGTTAATACATTACTCATTAATATTACTGGCCCAACCCTGGCTTTCATCCTTTAGTGGTCGATAAATGGGAACCAAAGCACCTTGTGAAACAAAGTGGAAGGGTTTACTGTGGAAGATCACCGATGGTGGTGAACAGGCATTCCTTGGCTTAATGAGACTAAAAGAATCTTCCATTCATTAATATTACTATCTCTCATTAAATTTGAGTGTCTTTTTCTATCTCTAAATTAGTGACCAGTGACCAGCTAAACTCACAAAACAATCGATGACAATCGATGACAAAACAAGCGAACAAGCTGCAGCTAACAAACTCAGTTTGACATTGCAGTCCTCCTTACCCATATAGATCGGGAAGCCTTTGGAAAATTAATGACAACACAAAATACACCAGGAACGAATCTTCTCACCAATGAATAGGCGGAGTTACTCCAGTTGCTCCAAAAAAACAGAGCAGCAGGTTATTGGTGGGATCACGGTGGGTGGTGGTGGATATGCTATGAAGTTGACAGCCATGATTCCGGATAAAAACGACATTGTTTATAACAATAATAACAGATGAAAACAGTGTTGTCTATGCTTTGCTTGCTTTAGATTCTTGAGTTTAGGTCTTGCTACATTATAATAATCATAATAATATATATAAATTTACAGCACAAGCTAAAGGGTTTTAAGGGCCCGTAAATATACAACTTTGAGTTGAAGTGCTGTCAAGATATCAAGGTGCTGTCAGTTAAGATGCTGTCGGAGGTCTGGTGGTTTGGCTGAGCATGCTGTACACATGTATCAAATTCTCCAGGTGCAGGGGTTCCGTTCCATATAAGTGGAGACGAAGAAGTTCCAGTACAGATCGCTGTGTCCTGTATGTCATGTGAAGTAGACTTCATGTGGTAGTAGGTTGGCTAGCCGGTGAGATCAGTACCAGAAATGTTGCTAAGAGGTGGACTTACGGAAGAAAGGCAGCTGGGAGTTATGAGGGTTGCGTCTAGATTTCCTTAGGGAGGAGGTGTCGGTAGAGAAGCCAATGAAAGGAGTCCAGTTGAAGTTGTATTTATTATTAATGATGGCGGAAAGTAGCAGACTACTACTACTGGGTCGAGCGAACTCGGACAGTGGAGATGAGATCCTTCCAGGCTTCCCGATTCTCCATAGTTGTCGCAATTTCGTTTCTACTAAGTTCAGTATCCCTTTCAAGTTGCTCTATATATGTTATGGCTGGTCGTCCACGACTACGCTTTCCATGAGTTGGTTGCCAGAGAAGTAGATCTGGTATGACCTCGTCTTTACTTCGCCAGCAGTGCCCACTGAATCTTAATCTGCATTCACGGAGGGTGGTTGATACAGGTGGTATTGTACCATAAATCTCGGCGTTTGTCATGTGTTGTCTCCAGCTGATGTTTAGGGCTGCCCTTAGTAGTCTTACGTAGCAACCATCAATTCGTTATTCAAGTGATTTAGTCAGTGTCCAGGTCTCACCCCCGTATAAAAATACACTTTCCACCGTGGCTCGAAAGAACTTAGTCTTCAGGTGCCTGGAGAGATCTGATTTCCAGATGGTATCCATTTTTGATAGAGCTACCCAAGCCTTTGCTTTCCTAACTTCTACGTCCTTTTTGCTACTCTCTATCCATGATCCAAGGTACTGGAAGTCATCAACCTTCCTTAGTTGATTATTATCAATGGTTGTCAAGTTTCCATCAACAGTAAAGGTCATGAATTCGGTCTTGGTAGCATTTATATGCAATCCAACCTCCTTAGCAGCCCTCTCCACTTTATTTAGTAGAAGCTGTGCATCTGCTAGTGTATTAGAGAGCAGGGCGATGTCATCCGTAAAGTTGGTGTCTGTGACTGTAGTTGCCGGATATCTACTACTTCTGCGTTCTTGAAGTGTGAATCCCAGATCTTCACCCTTTGTGGCTGTCCTCATTGCATAATCCAGCACAATTATAGTAATGGTGCTAATGTGTCACCTTGCAGTACGCCAGCCAGGATTGAGAAAAACTCAGTTTCACCATCTGGTGAGAGTACCTGCGCTTCTGTGTCACAATATAACAATCCAATGCCAGCAACAATTACTTCTGGTATTCCATAAGCTCTTAGGATTTCAAGCATTTTACCTCTATTTGATGGAGTCGAATGCCTTCTTGAAGTCCACAAAAGTCATGACTGCGGGGAGATTCTTTGACTTAATTCCTTCAATCAGTCTCCGTAGTGCAAGTATCTGAGCTATTGTTGATCTACTTGGTCGAAATCCGTTTTGGCTCTTACACAGTAGTTTCTCTATGTGAGGCCTAATCCTATATAGAATCATTTTATTTTATATTTTGGCAGCTACCACAAGCAGACAGATCCCACAATAATTTGTTGGTATGCCGAGGTCTCCTTTCTTGGGGAGAGGCTTTAGTTGACCTTTAGTCCAAATTGGTGGTGGCTTTTCCCCTTTTAACATGCAAAACATTCAATAATGGTCTGTTTAGCCCTCCGCTGGGATTTCATCTAATCCACTCACTTTATTATTGGACATGCTTTTAATGCTTCTTTGGAGTTCGGCAGGTGTGAAGTCCCCTGTTTCTATAGGTAGTGTCTTGTCATATATTTTCCTTGTAGGGCTGACCTCGATGTTTGGTGGCTGCCCAAGCAAGTTGCTGAAGTGATTTTTCCACTTCCCAACACGTTCTTCAGGACTATTGGGTTTGGGGCGCCCCTTTGCACAACTTTTCCGACCAGATATCTCATTTACAGTTTGCCAGGTAAGTCTTGATTGTTGCTGTATGTGAGCAGTTGTAATTGCTTCAGTTTTATCCGTATGTACTTTTCCTAGCTGATCTTGTAGGCCAATTTAAGATCGTCCTTAGCTTTCTCAACCTTGTTAATGTTTTCGGTTGTTGGTTGTTCGGTTTTAACTTTGTAGGCTATCTTAAGATCTTCTCTCTTACAAGTACCTCAGAGTTTTGCCATGGCACATACTGTTTTCATTTGGGTTTCTGGGGGATATGCCTCTTAGCTGATTCCTTGTGGGCTGTTATTATATTCTGGTATATTGAATCAGTGGATTGGTCTTCATCCATTGACTGAAGTGCTTCAAAGCGTTTTTGAACTTCTACTGTATAAGCATCCTTTACAGCATTGTCAGTTCTGAGTTTCTCCCAGTCATAGATGATTTGCTTGCTTGTCCTGGGTTTGCTGGCTATTAAATTGAGTCTAATCTCTGCAGTCACAATTCTGTGGTTCAAACAATTAGGTTGAACGAGCTGTTTTTTGTTTATAAGGATGTAATCCAGTTGTGCTTTGGTTCCATTAGGGTATTGAAAGGTCCATAGCTTCCCCTTACTCTTTTCGAATGTGTTGTTTGTTGGTATCAATTCACATTCTTCCATTAGGTCCAAAAGAAAGTACCCATTTCTGTTAGAACTGGTGTTATAGGTGTAACCCTTGATGTCTTCTGGGCCAATTTGCGCATCCAAGTCACCAGCAATGACTTTAACATTGTGTTTCGGAATGTCCTTAACAAGTCCAGTCAGATCTTCATAAAACTTGACTGCTTGTTCTGGCTCTGAGGCATTGGTTGGACTGTAGCAACATATAACTGTTGTCTTGGGATTCCCATCAAATGTTGCGATCATAACCCTGGAATTTATAGATTCGATGTTGTTTAGGGTCTTAAGTGCAAATGGGCTTAGCAGAATTCCTACTCCACCAATTGATGCATTGGCCGAGTTTCTTACTGCTGAGCTTGTTACTAACGTCCATCCATTTCCAATGTCATTGTACTTCATGGCAGTGTCTTCATGACAAATCCGATGTTCTTGGATGCAGATGATGTCGATGTGATATTCCAATGCCAGAGCGACCATGTCACCCTGTTTGGTACGTGCTTTCAGCGTGCGTGCGTTCATTGTAGCAATCTTTAGTGTCTTTTTACATTTCAACAGGTTGGTTCTTCTTTCTTCTCTGTCTTTTTTTCCAGTAGCCAATTTATCGACCCCAGGATGGTGTACCACTGAGGGATGCAGTCCTTGTTGACCCGGGCGACGACCGAGCCGGTATTTCTCCTGGAGGGTTCTCATACTCATATCTTTCAGTTGCGGGAGTAAACCGCTTGTGGTCGCAACTCCTACAAGCGTCTTTGCAGCAGGTCACCGTTGGTTGATTACCTTCCGCCAACCTTGTCAGCATGTCTAGCCATTGGTTGATTACCTTCTGCCTATCCATGGCCTACAGCCCTGCTGCCGACTGTAGGGGTCCTTTTGTTATACCCTGAACCAAGTGTGCCTCCTGGGTTAGGTTACCTAACACTGGTAGAGGAGCATCCAGTATAGACAGGGCAGGGCTTGTATCATCTCTAATGCAGATGCATATCAAGCCTTTGCCTTCAATGGTGCCCTAGGCGCTATAGCCCTCAATAACTTATTTAGTTGATGAATTTTTGCTAAGAGGTGGACTTATGGAGGAAGGGCAGCTGGAAGTTATGAGGGTTGCGTCTAGATTTCCTTAGGGAGGAGGAGTCGGTAGAGAAAGCAATGAAAGCAGTCCAGTTGAAGTTGTATTTATTATTAATGATGGTGGAAAGTAGCAGAAGATCGCATAATTCTTTCTAGGAGTCGAGTGTCAGTGGAAGAATTTTCAGTTTCAGTGGACATTTAACCACATAATGTAGTCTTGGAGCCCATTGTGAGACAGCAGCTCAAGGATAGAGATGGGCCGGGGTTGTTCTGTTGATATTCATGGTGCATTTAATCCTTAGACTCTGGCATTGTTAGATATAAGAACAATTAATCTAGATGCTGAGTCATATGTTACGCACCATAGAGTTCCTTCTCGAGACAGCTGAGGACGAAAAGAGGCCGAGTGACCTTGTCGAAAAGAGGCCGAGTGACAAAAGAGAGTGACCTTGTAATGGGCACTCAAAAAAAACCAACCTACACAGCTTATAGTTTGGCGGGTGTCACACCCCTCATAGATGGTGGTGACCTTGTAACGGGCACTCAAAAAAACCCACCTACACAGCTTATTTGATGGCGGGTGTCACACCCCTCATAGACGGTGGTGACCTTGTAACGGGCACTCAAAAAAACCCACCTACACAGCTTATTGGATGGTGGGTGTCACACCCCTCATAGGCGATGACCTTGTAACGGGCACTCAAAAAAACCCACCTACACAGCTTATTGGATGGAGGGTGTCACACCCCTCATAGACGGTGACCTTGTAATGGGCACTCAAAAAAACCCACCTACACAGCTTATTGGATGGTGGGTGTCCCACCCCTCATAGATGGTGGTGACCTTGTAACGGGCACTCAAAAAAACCCACCTACACTGCTTATTGGATGGCGGGTGTCACACCCCTCATAGACAGTGACCTTGTAACGGGCACTCAAAAAACCCACCTACACAGCTTATTGGATGGCGGGTTTCACACCCCTAATAGACGGTGACCTTGTAACGGGCACTCAAAAAAACCCACCTACACAGCTTATTGGATGGTGGGTGTCACACCCCTCATACACGGTGCCTTCACCCCTCATACACGGTGACCTTGTAATGGGCACTCAAAAAAACCCATGTACACAGCTTATTGGATGGCAGGTGTCACACCCCTCATAGACGGTGGTGACCTTCTAACGGGCACTCAATAAAACCCACCTACACAGCTTATTGGGTGGCGGGTGGCACACCCCTCATAGACAGTGGTGACCTTGTAATGGGCACTCAAAAAAACCCACCTACACAGCTTATTGGATGGCGGGAGTCACACCCCTCATAGATGGTGACCTTGTAACAGGCACTCAAAAAAACCCACCTACAAATAGTCCAGACTTTTTACAAATAGTCAGTTTTTGTGACTTTTTGCTAAATAGTGTGGAAAACCGACAAATAGTATGAGTTTTAAGGTGTACGCAATTGTCCAACCCTTCATAAATCCGAGGATTATAGCAGACCAAATATGGCTCCTGGCCAGTCCCCCGTCTCCCTGGCTTGATGAGAGTTTAGCATATAGCCACGATATTTCGGTACCGCTGCTAGTTGCAAACTCGATTCTTGCCACTAGGGATTGACCAGGGACTGCGTCACGGCGTGTCTCGGCGCCTTTGGGGAGGTGACGCTCGCCTACCCCCTATATACATTCTTCTACTCAAACTCGCACATGTCTCGATACACGAAGACACCCCCATCTGTCAAGCATGTTCTCGGGAATAGCACACGGAGATGATGGATACGATGATGGCTGATTTCACCGGCGAATCCACCGAGCCTGCTCAGAGCATGGTACCGTGTATAGATCCTTCAGGGAATTATATCGAACTGTTGATGAACCCTGAACGAACAGCGCAACATCGAACAACAATACCATGAGTTCATTCTCAAATATACCGAGCGCGATGGAAGTTATAACAGCTTCCTTACCATGGACTTAAGGGACATCGATGACCAGCATGGGACATGAACATGTTCAAACTACACGTTGAATGGCAACGTAGTAACGAGACCCGAACGCAATATGATTGTCAAATTTGTGTTGACATCGTGGATGATGACACCGAGAATCCTTATCATACCATGATGTATCTCACCGAGGATCATCCGCTCCCAGTCCTCCCCGATGCCTTCCACGACATAGGAGTATAGCAAGTCAGGTATAAAGTCTCCACCTCTGAACAAAACTGACTTTCAGCTCTGGTACTTATGCGGTCAATGTCCTTACCCCAACCAACAGGTCTCAACTATACCTGTGAATCATCCACGTAGGTGATGCTCCCGCCACAGCTTCGTCAAGTATACATACGGAGGGTTTGAAGAGAATCGATTCAATGTCGATGAACCAGGTGAACAAGGTGCGTAAACCCATGATTCACGTCCCTGAGTTTTCCCCCGACCCGATGTTGCCCATGATGAAGCCCATGACGTTATCTCCGACCGACCCCAGCTTTTCCAAATCATGTACCTATATTTCCGAGACCTCGTTATGGAGGAACAGATAGCTCCCCATTACCAAGAGGAAGAGCCAACCCATCTCCAACCCTCTATGGTTGGTATCGGTCGTGGAAGCTCACTACAGTGCGAGGAATCCATGTGGACTTCTCCTCTCACTTTCACCAGGACCTCTACGGTTAATCGTAACTACTTGGTTACCGAGTTCCTTAACGCCCTTCGAAACTCCATCAGTGTAGATGACCCCATTAAACTCTCCGGTAAACTCGATGTTGTTCGTCGGATGATATTACAGGAATTCGTATCCGAAGTCCGCCTCCTATAAGAGGAAATCAAACGAGGAAAGGCTATCTCCCTTGTGGAAGCTCTGAAAGAAAGCCAACGTATTCGTGAGGAAGAGGAACAGACAGAGTGTGAATGTTTAAACGACGAACACGAGCTAGCTTCTTTGGTCCAACCCGCAGTCCAAACTCTCATGGAAGGGTTCCAAAGTAAAGTACAGGCTCACCCATCTGGGTCTATAAAGCGTTTCGGTGTCGCTTACAGTCAAACCCGAACGATACCTTTCGACACTGACATCTCTTACCCAAACTTAGTCGCAGACGCTCCGATGTTGGAAACCCACATTGTAAAGCCCTGAAACTGACGAGTGGATTATCGCTCCCCTTGGTCGAACTGACCAAATCAAGTCAATAATTCGGGACAAAAACCTAGAAAGACATCCTCTCCATCCACTGTTCTATGGGATTCAGGACCACCCGGATTTCATCTTATTCAGTCAACATTATGTTATGAAACCCGAGGATCCCGCCTGCAGTATGGATTTCCTACCTTTGGTTAATCCCCTCGACATCACTGAAATCGAACCCCTGCAGAAACACCTAGATCATATAATCAAACTGAATGCCTTTCGTTAACCTTTCAACATACAAACCATTGAGGATAAACTTGCGCCTTCTCGAAATCTCGACAATTTTATTGGTGATCGATTGATTCAATGGAACATCAACGTACGATTTCAGCAAGATAAACTCTCTAACACGTTGAAAGGAAAATCCGGAGTAGAGAATGTCCAGAGCTATAAAACGGTAGTTATCGCCCGAGGCTCCATTGGATCTCTGGATAGCTTATGGATGCTGGTGGAAGTGGATGAAACTGTCGTGTACCTCGAGTTTAACAATACTCTTGAGGTTATCCACCAATATGGCATAATGCTATATGACAACAAAGGTTCCGTATCGGACAGCGAACTCAGTTCCACAAATTAATACATATCCATGGTTTAACCGGAGCCACCCATGTATTCATGCGAACCTCCCAAAGCACTGATGCCTCCTTCACTCCTCTGTTCTTTCAGGAGATGCTACCTCGACACGGACAATTCGAGAAGTCCTACCAATATGTTATCGAAACCAAGCATCACCCTTCGCTCGGCATTGAACCTTCAATGTTGCCCCAACCCATTCTCGACCTGTTATTTAACGAGAGGATCTGCAATCTCGGTTCAGCGATATATCCCGACTTGTACAAGGACTTTGACTCCTTACTAGACATCCCTTACCCCTTTGTGGACACGCAAATGATCCTCCCGTGGGCCCAGGAATGTGGATTCTTCCGCGTTATTTACAAACGCGTAGGCAGTGGGATGCGTAGAGCTGAACGTACCGGCATCAGACACATTTCATTCCATGAACTCGGATGGGATTTCAAGGAAGGTCGGTATAATCGTTATTTAAACTTATATGGTGATAATTATTCCCGTTATTATTTCAATGGTCCTTTAACCGCCCCCGGTGCTGTTTATTCCAATATTAGTGTCCCTCTTCGGCCTTCTCTCACTATTTACATGATATACAAGAACTCTGCCGTATCAGGTTGGTTGGGACATACTTGTACTGTAGGGGATACTTGTAGTAGGACTTTGAGGTCCCACCCATTACTTCTCAGCACCCAGCTTGCCAAGGTTAATCGTGAAGGGAAATTCCAACGTTTCGAATGTTTTCTAAGGTTCTTATTCCCCTTCTTTGGTATCAACAGCCAGTTCCGTGACCCCACTCTAAAGGGACAGGTAAATAAGCATTTGTCTGCCTTTGAAGACTTAAACAGAAAGGGTTTTGCTATATTCAGTGATGTGTATGTCCAAAACTCACACTCCACTGTTCTGGAGCGGCCCATCCTCAATTCTGGCTATTCAGTTTCCATTGTACAAATGTCAGACAAACAGCTGTCTTCCTATTTAAACGACTCCGCGGTTGACAATGTCTTAGAATTTAAATCAGTCCATCCCACTTCCGAGTTAGATGACGATGGTGAGTTTGTTATACCATGGCACCTTGGACCGCAGCGCCTAATGCGATTTGCCTTTCATTCTGCTGTATCCCAAGGTCGGAAGTGCTGTATCCAATGCGGATCCCGTGCTCATAAAACTCCACCTAACGGTGAAACTTGTCTGACATACTCCCAATGCTCTGATCTACCGCTTCATTGTCCGTATTGTGGACTGTTCAATAATCATTTTCAGAACAATGTGATAAATGTTTATTGAAAGGACACTACCTGGTCTCCTGCCCCTTTGACTTGACACAAAGGGATGATGAAACATCCCTACTGAAGTATATCAAATTGTGGGAACATTCCGTGGATTTACACCAAATCACGCGTATTTGCTATGAATCTTCCTGCTCCTACTGCGGAGTCTTTGCCTTCAATCACTACACCTTCGCGATTGAAGCGCAACGCTCTAACCTCCCCGATTACCAGTTATTACTAACGGTTTCGAAGCTCACCAATGTTCAATATGTGTGCACATTCCTTCGCTGCATGAACCCTGGTGATTTAACCACCTATACCCTCATTGACTTTATTTGTAAGGACCCCAACCTTGGTTACGAATTCGTCTCCGCCAATCCAGAGTTACTACAAACTTTGGATCGCATTACGTACTTCACGTCTTGTGGAAGAGACAGTCAAACCTTTAAAGTATGTTTCGGATCGAGGAGGTGTCACGATTTCATCACAGACCCTTAAAGGACTGGTCACCACCACCTCAAGAAAGCGGTGCAATCCACATTGCCCTCTTCCGCTAAATCTTCACTGGCTAAAATACTCCGAAAGGGTATGAAGTTATTACGTCATTCAGTTCCTGCGGCAGCCACGGTTATCGAACCTCAACCAGGAACGTCCACTGGTGGACTGACCGTGCCGACTGTTGCACCCCCTCCTGACTCTTTGGAAATTCATCCTTCCGCCGCTGAGGGGCTACAAGTGCGAAGTTCCCCATCTTCGTTACCAGATAATGGTTCTCCACCAATGCAACACCGCAAGCCAGCCCCTAAAAAGAAAAAGTCCCAGAAATAAACATTGATTTTTCTGGTTATTTTTTATTACCACTATTTTACTTTATAAAACTCATATCGCTACTTTATATTATATGTAAAATAAGTGGTGTCCCCAATAATTCATTTAGCTTATTTGTTCACGAGCTGAAACATTTTATATATGCATTAGATATACTCTTTAGCATTACAGTTTGCTTGTTTAGAAGTAATAGATATTCAATAATTCACTTGATATAATTTGTTCACGAGTTGAGATATTTTATATGCTAGATACATATGTTCTATGTAATTTGAGTTTGATGTTGTTAATTGAATTATTTACATACTAGACATCCTTTTGTGTATGATTTGAGCTCATACCTTCGTTTTTACAACCGTATTAGCTAAATGAATGGAAGCGGTATTGATGCAAGTATGAACTTGGCCATTTTAGATTACTTATTTTACTAATTTTAAACTCAAAACACCATTTTTATTGATAAAGTTGGTTGCGTTATAATATCAGTTATTTTTCAGTTGATTCATGCTTTACTAAGAATCTGAGGCCATCTAGTGCCATTATCCACATATCCAACTTGTAATAATACCCCAATGGCTGTGTCGCTATATTATTGTTAATCTGTTATATAAGCACGATTGGTTGAATAGCTTACTCACTCTGTGCATGTTGTTTCCGCTGTGGAGTTACATCGCACATGCAGAACACTAATTACTGGTCAGGTTTTTGATGACTGGTGATTATTATATGTCTGAAGTATAATATTTGAATCTAAATTCATTGTTAATAATTGAATTATATTTACTTATTGTTATATTTGATATTCTACTAGTAAACTCAATTTGTTATTATTATTTGCTTAATATATCGCCGATATTACGGAATCAAGGAAGTTTTACATGCGCCACAACCAGGTAGGTCACTATAACTAAGCATTAATGATAATCTGGACAATTGTATAGGAATTACATGTGCCGTCGTACCTCTAACTTAATCAATAATTAATATATGGCGATATTTCAGACCATTATTGTAAGCAAAGCTCTTGTAAGTAGTGATATCAATATAATTAGACCAAAGACTTGTTACAATATGTTTCCTCTAATGGGAAACACAGTCACCAGACTTGAGTCCTTACATAATTAATTAGTGAGATATTTGCTTGTTATACTGTTTTGCCTCACCCTCTCGGTACTGTGTATCAGTTAAATATAATAGACGATCAAATACCGTATTAGACTAAGTCAAATATAGAGCAAATCAATACATCATGGGAGAAAGGGGAAATAAAACGATACACTTGAGTGGCCTTCATTGAAGGTACACTAGCGCCATCCCGTTCATTGTATCAGACTGGGCAATTAGGATTCATTTTGCATGTGTTTTATTAAACGGCAGGAAAGAGTCACAATATATGAAATTGAGATTGAAAGAACGTCTTTTTTTATCAAATGCGCTAACAAATTTCCTGGCGCTCTCATCTTTAAAGGAGGTATGATACCTTCATTTAAGCACTGATTGAGGAAAGCGATTTTAGATTTCGCTTTGCTCTGCATCTCGACCAATTTAACCCAAGTTCGAACCATTGTTTCAACCCTCGTCCCATAGTCCCGACTTAAGCCTCATATAGTTATCCTATATTACCTTGATCGCTGTTTGAGTACTGACTGGTAAATTCCTCCTCAGTTGGGTTACTTATTATAGAGTTTCTTTTAGTTCTAGGTCAAAATTCCATTTCTACCCGTGCTTGGATATGTCAACGGTTCTAACATCAGGTGGTTTAGATCCTTTAGGAATGGAACTGACTGTTGCAGGATAAATCCATTAATAATGTAATTATTAATAAGGGCATGCATGACGGGCTGTAGCTACTACTAGGATCGGCATGCTGCATTGCAGCTGCACTTTTAAGAATGCTGTGCCGGCTTATCGACAAAATTGCACCGCCACAACTCCCTATCACCCATGACATTTGCTAGATCATCCGCATCTTCAAGGCCAGTGTCCTTTAAGATGCGTCTCAGGAAAGTCATGGTCTGTCCACCATGCTTATTCACTCCATGAGGCTGCCAAAGTACAAGATTATGCACTGGCTGGTTGGTCCTCACAGCGAAAGCAATGTCCTGCAAAGCAGAGGCGATTTTGTTCTAGTGTGAAGCTTGGGGGAACCAATGAGACACCTCCAATGTTATATAGTGTCTGGTTGGAGATGTGTGCATTGTACTTGACACAATGAACCCGGCGTAGCATTCTTGTGAATGTGCCATCCAGAGATTTGGTGTCCTCAGCAGTTAGAGCCCAGCATGGACTCCCATAGAGGAGTACTGGAACTACTGCTGCTCTAAATAATCGGACCTTAAGTGTCCGATTAATTCTTGGTGACTTCCAAATCCTGGAAAGCCTATTCAAGGCTGCCCATGCCTTTCCCTTACGTATTCGAAGGTCCTCACCTGACTTCCGGATCCATGATCCCAGGTAACAGAAGTCATCCACATGCTCAAGCATACCATCTTTTGAGCTTATGCTCATGCGATCAGAGACTTGCTGAGGACTTTCAAAGTTAACTGTCAAAATTTTGGTCTTTCTGGAGTTAATAAAAATACCAACACTAGAAGCAGCATGTTCTAATGAGCTGAGGAGCCGTTGGGCTCCCTCTAGTGATTCTGAGAGTACTCCTAAGTCATCAGCAAAGTCTAGATCAGTTAGGTACTTGGCAGGATTTCCTCGACTTCTGGAGCCAGTAGGTGGAGTTATCATCACGCCATCATCATTATGATGATCTAAGGACATGCGTAGAACATAGTCAACAACAATTATGAACAAGAATGGTGCAAATGTTTCTCCCTGGAGGACACCCCATAAAACTTCAAATGGTTCTGTGTCACCGTCAACAGTAGACACAAATGTTGTACGAACCATTGTATACTGATCTGATTGCTGCAATAATTTCATCAGGAATCCCTAACGGGCTGTAGCTTGTTTGGATTGAAGGGCAGTGACCATCAGAGAGGGATATAGGTGTGTAAATTGTTGGGAGAGCGTCTTGTTATTGAGTGTGAGAGGGATAGAGAGAGGGGGGGAATCTGTATTGATCTGTGATGGTTAGATTGTAATGACACGAGGTGAGTGGTAATTAAAAGGTCGGGTGAAGGGCAATGTAATAGTAAGCTGAGGGGGGAACCTGTTACCGTGTAGAAACAAGCCAATAAAAATAGCTTCCTAGTTCACACGGTAGGGAGTGCCTTATTGCTAGAAAAGTTTGGTTAACCAATCAGGATGCAATATAGATAGATAGGAAAATCCAATCTTGTTTTATATACGAACAATATATTATTCAAGATGTAAACTAATTAGGACAGAATCCCTGAGAGGATGCAATGATTTGTAATGGGGCCATTTGGCCGAAAACCGATTAGCATCCTGTTTGGTTTTCCATAATTAAAATATATTATTTACCAGTAAATTAATTAGTACATATTATTAACTGAACTAATTAAAAAGGAAGAAGAAGATAAACTCTATCATTTTGAATAGTACGTAAATTATGGGACGAGCATTACGGGTGGGTTTTTGGTCAAACCCATATACCGTATAACCACTGAGGGGATTCCAGGAACACTGAGACCATCTCGACAAGGTCCATTTGTATATAATTGATCGCTTAATGCAAATGCAGTTATAACAGGGACAACTTACCCGATTATAGAACTGGTACATTTGCACTTTGGCATAGGTATAAAGGCAAATTGTAGGCATGGAGTGCCCATTCATTACTGGAGGACCCATTACTGGAGAACACACTACTTCTAGAAACAGTGAATCAGGAGTGCTAAATAAACCATTATTGGATGTTTAAACCAGATGCTGAAAAGGGAAAACTAAGAAAGGTGACTTCGGTATACAAACAAACTAACGTGGGATCAGCTTACTTTTGGTAGCTGCCAAAATATACAACAAAATTATTCTATATAGAATTAGATATCACATTGAGAAATTGCTGCGTTGGCTCAAATGCGAGCACTACAGGGGCTGGTTGAAGGAATTATGTCAAAGTACTTTCCCGCAGTTCTGACATTCGTTGATTTCAAGAAAGCTTTCGACTCCATTCATAGAGATAAGATATTGAGCTTATAGAATACCATAAGTAATTGTCGGTGGCATTACATTGTGACACTGAAACTCAGGTACTCAAATGGTGAAACTGAGTTGTTCTCAATCCAGGATAGAGTACTGCAAAGTTACATATTGGCTCCATTACTATTCAAAATTGTATTCGATTACGCAATTATGATGGCCACAAAGGGAGAAGATCTTGGATTCACATTGGAATATATAGAAAAATGTGAAAATTGATTCCGGACTTGGGGAAGCGAAATTGTGACAAACATTGAGAATCAGGAAAACCAGAAAGACCGAAATTCCACTTACCATGCTCACACGACTAGTAGTAGTAATATGCAACAGTAAATTCTTAGTCATTGTAAATTTACTTTTTACTACTTTATTTTCCCATTTAGTGGTGTTGGTCACACTGGTATCAATGAGAAATTGATACCAGGATTCTACGGTTCTAAGTTGCCAGTTGATGGTATTAGTTCGATCATGATCGTTTGTCAGGAGGCTCAGAAAACGCCACCAGGTAAGTAAGTTAGGAAAAATCTAAAGTATATATTCTGTCAGATAAAATATATACAGACTAAATCAAAGATTCTGTGGTTTGCATTTGTATAACAATAAATGGTAGAGCAACGATGGGAGAGTAATAATTTAAGAGTCACAATAATATAATGTTCACCTGTTATAGCCTAATAATTCAATTCTCACACATTGGGAAATAATATTTTGCGCTTTAAGCACTATCGCCGCATATAAGTCCAACATAAGAGGTGACAGACGATGCATACACGATGCACCCTCCTAGTCATATCCATCTATCACAATAAAGTGTATAATACTTTAAGCAATACAGTATGATGAATGTGTAAGCCGTATTTTGTTCATTGGTCTACCAGCAGTTCAGTAGTTGCGTTCAATGTCAAGTAGACCAGAGACCTACAATACTGCAATATACTGATATACATACATAATTTTAGCCTACTCGCCAGACACATACAGACAAGTTAGCATTATTATAATGTATGCGCAGGTAGGCCTACTTAGGTATGACTCCACTATTAAGCTCCTTACGGGTAAATTTTTTATGAATATACATTCTAGGGTACCGTCTATCATTTCTGCATTGAACACAATTACCGGTAGCAAATTGCCAATTGGGCTGTCGTTTGAGACTTCTCATAGGGTTAATGTTAAATTAATATTGAAAAATTAGTGCCTAGAAGTAAAAATTTTACTGTAAACTGTGTTCCTAAATTTAGACTGAAAAAGACTGCCATTATAACCTGTTACTTTTCTTTAAAATGTTCCGTAAATGGTGAATATCGAAATGAAATATTAGCGAATTTAATAAATATGTTAAAATAGGCTGATTGATTTCATTTCCGGCTTCTGGCCCCGGTGGCTATTAATTAGCATTAATATTAAAATAGGGATAAAATGTGAACAATTCACAAATGGATTTAGTACGATAAAATATAAGTAGTAGAAATAATAGTTATGATAAGAAATTAAGTAAAATTTGTTAAATCCATGTACTATGCAATGCGTAGTTAAACATTGAAAACGAGATGGTGCGGATGTGTCGTTTATTTTACATAGATTTTTTTACACGATCGTGGGACATTTCGTTTCAGTCAATAAGGTACTGGAAGTTGTTGTTACTGAAACTTAGTCTCTATTCCCTCTCCCCTCAAAAAAGTTGTTATTGCAGCATGTGTGGTTTGAAAGCTTGCATGGCTGTTCAAAATGGAATAACAATACATGGCCTGGAATTCATGTTTAAATGGTGTTGTTGCTTCACTGCTCAATGTTCTTCGTCTTGCGCCTTTGATGACGGCTTTTATGTTAAAGAGGGTCGATGCTAGGTTTGTTAGAGATGGTAGATCTTCCTTCCATGCCAATAGACTATACTCAGACATGTATGTATTATCTCGCGCTAGGATTGTTGAGAATAAGTGTAATACTTTAGTATTATGGCTATTTAATATGTTGTATGTGACCCGACTTTTGTTGTATGCTACTACTTGTTGAACAGTTCCACTGTTGAAGAGCTTCCATAAGACATTGTTAGAGATGTAATTACTAACTCCAAGTAGTGTGCGCATGGCTTTTCGGATTGTTCTTTCTAGGGGTCTCAATAGGGCAATCTCTATAGTTGAAGATCCATAAAAAATTGATGGGAGACATACAATTTTCCATATGAGAGATGTAACGTTAAGTGGGACATCATATGACGAAAGTGCTTGTGATTTTGTTTGGGAAACATATATCCAGCACTTTTTCGTGAAGTGGTCTCGTAGGTTGGATGGGGTAGATGGTAAGGGTATCCCCAAATATTTAAGTTTTGCCTCTTGTATTAGGTTTTTCCCAGGTTCAACTTGAATTGATTCGTGATTTCCTATCGGTTGTGAAGAGGCAACAATGTAATGGGATTTGTGTATGTTCAAGCATAATCCATTATTCTTGAAATAGTCGGTGCACAGACGTAGTATTCTGATGAGATCAGATTTTAAATTGGCCAATATTAATATGTCATCTGCAAAACTAAAGGCTGGGTAGGACTCATCAGCAATAACATGTAGGCCCAGTTTGGCAGTATCTAGGGATGCAAATAGGTCTGCTAAGTAAAAATTAAAAATCCAACCAGGAGTACTCCACCTTGGCGTATGCCACGATGGTATCATCTTTGTATGGATTAGGTTACCAATCTTTATTGAGGCTTTTGATTTGCTGTAATAGGAGGATAACAAAGCGATCAGTTGTTGACTCAGGTTTGTTTCTTCGATTTTGCTGAAAATGACATTGTGTTTAATGGTATCAAATGCGGCTGATAGATCGAGTGATACGACATGGACTGGTGATGACTCTTTGTTGAAAAATTCATTTCGCTAGCAGTATAGATGCGTGTAGGCTCCACACCTTGCGCATGAGATACTTCAGACCTAACGGGTTGACACATTGTTACAGAGGGTGGT
>JAUCBJ010002290.1:0-28892 GCA_032718475.1 Nemertoderma westbladi | reverse complement strand
CTGGCTTTACATAAACATCGAGGTAATTTTGGATCATATAGGAAACAGACATCTCCTACTGATGGAAGTAATTGTGATGTTGCGGAACGATTATTGACTTTATGCGATCTCTTAAATAGCATAAGTAATCTTCTCTCCAACTTCTCCAGAAAAAGTTTGGAGGCTATTTCCTGATAGCGAGTTCTGTTAATGAGGTTTGACTTGGTTAATTCTAAATTGAGCGATCTTATGTTTGGTGCTGGAAGTGCACATACTCTTCACCCAGCAAGAAAATGGCTAGGTTTTAGAATATCGATAGTATCATTACTATCTGACAAAATGTACGTTAGTGGACGGCTGTTTACAGAAGCTTCGCACGAAGTTAGAACTGTTTGAAACTCTTCATCTGCCAACACAGCTCTTTCTACCATTTTTCTCAAATTTCCCTTTATGATACATATACATCTCTCAATGAACCCGTGAGCTGCAGGATATCTCTCAATATTTAAATGCCATGTGATTGATAAGTCTCCGAAAGTCTTCTTTACCAAATCACTATGTAATAATTTTCTATATATATATCGAAATCTTGTTTAATAATCGTGTTTAAGAACGTTTAAATGTACTATTGTTATCACTAAAGATTAGTGAAGGAACTACTTGCCAACTTATGAATCTGTTAAATAAATGCGATAAGAAGTAATTTTACTTGTAAACTGGATACAGTTTCTAAGTGTACTGCTCTAACTACAGCAACATGTAAATAGGCACACATAGACTTTCATAGTAAATCCTTCGGGGTCTGACAAAGTGCGGACTACTTTCAGAGGTCCACAGAAATCAATTTCTACGTGACTAAATGCTGGTAGTTCAGCTGTTCTTTCTAGAGGCAAGGGGCTAACGGGTGTGGTGTTTATGGGTTCCCTTGTATTCTCTTGCAAATTGAATTGTTGTTTTAATAATTTGCTGTGCACGAAGAATCCAAAATTGTTCCCGTATTTGTGCGAGTGTACTTCTCACCCTTGAATTATTGACATAATTGTGTGCATTGCGTATTAACAGCTTATAATGATCAGTAGGGGGAAGTGATATAGGGTTTTTTGTATGCCAAGGTACTACTGGACTTGTCATTCGTCCCGTAGCATGGAGTAAATCTTCTAAATCAATAAACAAATTCAGCTGTTTCACTATATTAGGGCATTTATTTCCCTGTGGGTGATGAAGGTAGTTAAGTTCGGTAAAGTGATTTGTACATATACTTTCAACAAAAAAAGTTAATAAACAAGAGTCTTACACCCCATAAACTACATAAAATATAGAATCAGGACATGGTTCTATGTTTTTTGTAGTTTATGGGGTGTAAGACTCTTGTTTATTTACTTTTAATTTAATATATACATAACAACCCCCTGATAGTCAGTATGTCGTTAAATTCAATTATCATACTTTCAACCTGGTTTGGTGAGTTATGTTTTATTAACTATACTCAACTTCACAGAGTTAAATGATTACATTGAAAACAGTCCTGGGGGAGAGGATGCACTATGTCATGAAAAAATGATAAACTGGAGACGCATGGGACCTGAAACAGCGATAATGGACCTAAAATTGGCATACATGCAAATATAATTTGAAAAATCACTACGACTGTGGACTGTGTAAGACTGTGGTATACAATAGATACAGATACATTGTCACTAGAATAAGGTTTAGACTTGGGCTGGCCCCGAAAATCAAGGACAATACCGTTGAGGCAACTCTGTCCCAAAACGAAAATGTGACGAAAGCTACAGACTACCTTCCATGATGATGTCTACATGGAACAGATTAGATCTCTACTGAAGAGATGCGAAGCCACCTGCTAGATTACGGCCTGCTCATAAAGGATGCTGTGATAGTAGGTAGTGGCAAGCAAGGAATTCAAGTATCAAGAGATAATTTCAACATTGAACTGGAGGCAAGAGTCTAAAATTGCTGTAAATATTGGGGAGAATATCACACGGCGCAAGTTGCACTCTATATGTGGGCAGCTGCACAGCCACTATGACAACTGAGCAAAATATTGCTGATGCACTGACAAGAGTACCCAGAGAATGGATAAAACCAACGAACGATGTCAAGGAAGATTTAGTAGATATCGAAATCGAAGATACGACTCAACTGGATCCAGCAAGAGATGATGACAATTTCAATCAAGAACGAATAGCGAAGTTGCATCGGATAGCACATCAGGGCACAAAACACACCTTAGAGCTGTGCAATCGAAATTGGGCCTTAACCCTATTAGTACTGGGCTATAAAATGCAGTACAAATACCGGGGGGGGGGGGGGGTCATATTGACCCATCCCTCTAAAATCTACAAATATTAACGAAAACGTCTGATTTTTTGTTTGTACGTAGGTATCACTAGTCTGGATCCGACCGAAAAAAAAAATTTCGAAAAAATGTGCTGGGGTGGTATTATTGCAGCACCAAAATTACAAGTAGTGCACAATTTTCACAAAATTTGAAAGTTACATTTTTCGGCTAATTGTTTTTCAATACAGGTTTTCTGGGGCGCAAAATACATTGGAAAATATTTAAAAATGATATGATTACCATAAATGGCTGTTTAGTCCTCTATGCGTAGGAAAAAAAATGAAAAAAACAAGTAACCAGCACTTTTCAGTTAGAACACAAAATTTTTAATTCACTTATACGATGCTATAACTTCACATTTTCAGGTTTTCTAGGGCGCTGATTGTAATGGAATACATTTCAAATATGCCAGATCATTGCTACTTGTATTTTTCGGCGTAATTTGGCAAATTTTGATGCTAGCACCAAATTTCGTACCCATCACCAAAAAGTACAAGTTTGCGATGTCCAGTGCTGTTTTTATTGATTCCATCGGATTCAGGGCCCTCACAAACCCGTATAACGCAAGAAACAAGATGATACTATCTACTGATCAATTTACTCATTTTCCAAAATTTGGTGCTGGCACAACAATTTTCACCTCCACCGGCGAAAAATACAAGTTTAAAAACTCTTATGAAATTTTTACTGATTCCATTGAATTCAGAACCATAACAAACCCGTATAACGCAAGAAACAAGATGACACAATCAATTGATATATTTGATGGTTTTCAAAATTTGGTGCTAGCACCACATTTTGCACCCACTTCCGAAAAATACAAGTTTGAGATGTCTAGTTCGATAATTATATATTCCATTGAATTCGGAACAGCATAAACCTCTAAAATGCAAGAAATAAATTGTCACAAGCAATTTTATCTATTGAATGGATTTTCAAAATTTCGTGCTAGCACCAAAATTTGCACACAGCACCGAAAAATACAAGTTTGATACGCTTGGTGCAACTCGTATATATTTCATAGAAACCAGAACCCCAAAAAACCCAATTGCTTAAAAAACAAGTTTCAAACAATCAATTTACAAAATTGACATATTTCAAAATTTGGTGCTGGCACCAAAATTTGGCACCCGCAGAAAAAAACAAGTTTGAAATTTCTAAATCAATTTATATGAATTTCATCCAATTGCTAACACCAAAAAACCGCTATAATTCAAAAATAGAGATGTTACAAATCATATTTAATGAAATGTAATTTTCAAAAAAACGTCTCAAAAAAAGTGCCAAAAGTCGGGTTAAAAAATGGTGCTATAACTCGAAAACTACCCAATGTTTTTGAAAACGGTTTTCACTACTTGGAAGACAATAGATTTTTAGGAAAAGTCATAAAATTTCAGATTCCCAACTGCGTTTGTTTCAGAATTATAATAAAAAAACCACGGAGGGTGGGTCATATTGACCCCCCCCCCCCCCCCCCCGGGTTTAATAGGGTTAAAGAAACCAGTCAGTAAACAGCTCGTTCAGGATGTATACAACAAATACATAGAATGCAACAGCATTGAACCCAGTCCTGCTGCCTTCGAACAGGGAAAAGTAGATATGCTGTGGGCACATTTATCAATGGATTTTACACTACACAATATGGGAATAGTAAACATTTGATAATAATTGATTGTTCATCCGGATATACTATTTGTAGACGGGCTGCAAACAAAGAAACACTGCTGGTAATTAATGAGCTGGATGAGGACCACCACATGAGGTCCTGGCTGACCAAGGGCCAGCACTTCGAAGTAAGGAGTTTGATGAGTTTTTGGATAGTTGGGAAATTGTACGAATTCCAGCCTGTGAATGCCATCCTAAAGGAAACCTTGATGGGGTGCACCGCACAATTAAAAAGTGGGCAGCATGGTCTGGTAAAACGTTGGAGCAAGCCACATTTATATACAAGTATGAGTCATCGAGCCAGCCCTATGAAAAAGTGCAGGGAGGGAATAGTGAGATGTGAAGTAAAGATACCAGTTGTTACCCCTATCTCAACCAGCTCTTGGAAAGCACAGCCGGATCATCCATCGAAGTATAAACTTAAAGTTGGTGACCTGGTTTTCGTCAAACCCGATCAACGTGTTCATTGCTCTACTCGGTGGAAGGGTCCTATTCACAATGATGCTGTTGAATCAATCAATCAATGTAATAAATTTGCTGTGTATGTTAATGGTATCCGCAGACATATCCAGGATGTACGAAAAACAACTGCCCCAATCAATGACAATCGAGATGGAGAACACTTTGTCAATAACTCAAACTGAGACAGAGAATATAATGAGTCAAGCGATGAAGGAACTGTGGAGGAAGAGGCACTGGGTGAGTCACCAGAAGGTGATCATCCAATGGCAACAAAGGTCTTCACACATGCAGGATGGGTTATATGCCCACCTTGTCACTATGAACCCTAACTGAATCAGAACTGAATGAAATGTGAAACCTATAATTTTTGGAGCTGCAATGGATTCTGAAAGCAAAAGGCAGACAAACTGGGTAAGGTGAAGCCGATCTAGTTTTATAAATTTTATATTCCTCAGAATCTGGGGAAGGTATAGGACCTATGTTGGCCAGGGAAAACAGGGGGATGGGACAGTCGAACTGTACTGCAGTTCTGGGTGGTGACAGGCGGGAGTGTACTGGTACGGTAATTTACCCTATACTGATTATTCATTATTGACTATCAGATTATATGTGTCTTATTATTCTGTACATAAATGCATTTTGTACACAAACACTATAATCCCAAACTCTCTACTACATCTACTACATGTTCAGGGAGGCATTCCAAACCACCAGCTCACTTTGGTTTCTGCAATACATAGATGTTGCATGCACATGGGGGTGTGTGAAGATTTATATATATAATAGATGTTGCGCTTAACAAATACGCCATGTCGAAATATGTATATTGGCGCTTTTGCGACCTGTTTATATAAGATGAGGGCGTTCTGCGGGATATAACGGCGTTTTGTAGGCATGTCATCTTAACGCCACAATGGCGATAATGCTACTTAAGACCAAAAAATTCATCATAAGTGGCGTTTGTCATCATCCTATCATCTCTTGTATTTCATGCAACGTAAAAAGCATATGTTCCTGGGGAACGATTTATAATTCTTTTTGACGGCACCCTGGCTAGCAATAAAAAATAAACCATTTTTAATATAAACAATTAAAATGAGCATAATATTAATTAAAGCTATAAACTCATGGGGTGACTATTAATGGCATTTATTGTGGTATATAGGCCTAAGTAAAAACACGAGACCTACAGTAAATTATCAGCAATTTACTATTTATGTTCGCATAAGAAGCCTAAGAAGTTCGCTAGGTTCACCAAAGTCAGGTTTTTTAGGATCTAATTTAGACTTTTTATCCTGCAGGCTGCATCGCATGTACCAGTTATACCAAACAGCCAATATACAAAAATTAAATACAGAAGCGTGATTGGCGCAAGTTTGTGGTGCTGCTTCCCAGTGGATAGTTACTGCCCACAACTATATTAGTTTCGTAGGCCGTTCCTTTCCCCTTTGAGGCTTCACTCTTATTGTCATCTCTTGGGCTCCCTCTTGAGAATGCCTTCATTTGTGATGCGAAACAGGACGAGCGCAACCAGTCTAGTGATGGAGACGAGTTTATTCACGAAATTGGCAAATTGTTGACCTATTTATTGTTGGCACACTGTAAACATTCTACAACTAAAGTGGCGTTTCAATCCAAATTCCCATATAAAACAAATTAATAATAAGCAGAATAATTCTGCGGGTAATATTTAGGAATGTCCAGTCCAGTGTACTGTAATTTGTTTTGAAGGCCACATTATTTACATAAACTGAACCATAACATACATGGACCTTCAAAATCATAGGCAAAACCATACCGGTATCACCTGCTCTGTGACCTTAAGAGATCTAAAGACTTACCCGAATCATCATAACCATATCGTCCCTTTCATTTTGAAACCACCTATATGCCATTTTTGCCGAAAGGGTGATTTCTGCGTTTCTGTATGTTAAAATGTATTCTGAATCCGATTAACACACTTAGAAGGCCATGCTCCCACGTATAACTGAGATATTTAACTTTTCAAAACCACCTATATGCCAGTTTTGCATAGACCGCATGATAAAGAAATTTACGAAACGTTGATTTAAAATTGGAAACAAAGAATCAGGAGCTAGAATTGTTGTTTATAATGATAGGGGGAGATTTGATTTATATTTTTAAAACTTAATAATCGAATTCGTCTTAATGGTTTTAATAATTTTTGAGTAATCATTGTAAAAAATGTAATATTTTTTTTAAACAACCTATATCCCTATACATAATTTCCTACCTAATACGTTACATAATTCCAATACCATAACTGTTTTTGTTTAAAATCGTTACATTTAATGGATTCAAAAATAAATAAGACCAAAATCCGGGAATATTACTTTCAAACTAAATTTGAATCGAAAATGCCGTTTTACAGGAAAATACATTTTTGTCATTTAGGTTGTTTGAAAATGAAAGGGACGATAAAATCTTGAAACAGAACCATAACATGAAACCATAACACCAAAAAACGCAAAACTTAACCATACCATTACTCTGGGCGTACTGAAGCCATTTTATATATAACCTGGCGATATGTAGACTTTTAATAACCACATTGGCAAATTGTTTACATATTTAGCATCTGGCGCATGCCGAATATTTTATAACAAAATTGGCGTTTCATTACATGTTCGTAAATATTACAAATTGAGACAAGTTTTTTGATGTTCGTGTGCCAGAATATACTTAGTAGAAATGCTATGAAGAGCTCATATTATATAATAATATAATATACATTATATATAATTATACAATATATGAAGAGCTGAAGAGATCATATTGGCTATCGACAATTTTTGTCGAATTAAAACCATTTTACGTAGATACTGGCGTTATGTAGTCTTTTATTCACGAAATTTGCATATTTATAGTTGGCACATTGTAAACATTTTACATCTAAATTGGCGTTTCAATTCAAATTCCCATATAAAACAAATTGATAAGACATGTTATTTTTTATATGTCAGAAACCAAAAAATTAACTGAGCAGAATTCTGCGGGTAATATTTAGGAATGTCCAGCGTACAGTAATTTGTTTGGAAAGCCACTGAACCAATAGCCAAACCTTATTATTTCTTTTTAATCCAGGCCTGGAGGCCCATAATTAACATAAATTACAAATATCTGAACCTTAATCTGAACCATAATATGGGCCATAACAAAACCATACCGGTATCATTACCTGCACTGTGACCTTAAGAGCTCTAAAGAATTACCCGAATCATAATCATATCTTGAAACAGAACCCTTACATGAAACCATAATAACGATAACGCAAAACTGAACCATACCCTTACTCTGGGCGTATTGAAACCATTTTACATATAACCTGGCGATATGTAGACTTTTAATAACCTCATTGGCAAATTGTTAACATATTTAGCATCTGGCGCAAGCCGAATATTTTATAACAAAATTGGCGTTTCATTACATGTTCGTAAATATTACAAATTGAGACAAGTTGTTTGTTGTTTGTGTGCCAGAATATACTTAGTAGAAATGCGGTGAAAGGAGAAGCCGGCAAATAAATGTACTTGCCCCATGTAAATTGTTGAGAAAACCCCCATCATTAAAATTGTCTGACGGCATAAAATAGCGTGCCTACCACTCATAGGACTCAGTAAATTCGAATTTTTCATAACCGGTATACACTATATAACGTTACTGCAGCGTTCATTATTTTTAGAATTTGTTGTGCTATTAGACATCATATTACATATGTCCTAAATAAACCCCTATCATTTAAATTAAAAAAACCGGTCATTAAAATTGAAAAAACCCCCATCATTAAAATTGTCTGATCGCATAATACGAACCTTTATCCTAACCTTAACATGAACCACATTAAAACCTTGTCATTATTACTTGTAGGGCGTGCCTAGACATTGAGCAGTCCGTCATACCATACACCCATACCAATACCAGTACTGAAACGTGATTGGCGCAAGTTTTCGGTGCTGCTTCCCAGTGGATGTTTACTGTTCACACATATGTTCGTTTCATCAGCCGTTCCATCACCTTTGGGGCTCCACTCTTAATGTCATCTCTTGGCCTGCCTCTTGAGAATGCCTTCAATCGTGAGGAGAAACCTACCGATCAGATGGCTGCCGTCGGCTGATCAGTGATTGCATTCACCAAGTTTAGCTTATTGGGGTCGGTCTGGACCAGCCCATTTATTTTGGAGAACGCAGACTTATTAAACGAGTGCAATGATAGTTGTAATGAAGACGAGTCTGTGCTGACTAAAATACTCAACCACATTAGGTTCCACCTTGGTGTGGTGGTTGCATTGAATTCACATCTCCTGTAGGTTGTGGTTTCGATCCTTACATGGGCCAGGGCAGTTTTTGTTTCGGCACGAATGCTTTAAAGGGACCAGCCAGGGCTCATCTCTGCCTTGCATCCTTAAGTGGTAGCTAAATAAGTACTAGAGTTTCCTCTGGGGAGTTAAGTTCTGGGGGGACCGCACTGGAAATCAGACTTTGTGCGTAATCCCTGGCCAAGCGCCCGAAGAAAATTTTCTTTTTTTACTTTACTTTACTTTAAAACGCAAAACAGAATCATTCCTCAAAGACACACAATGAACCATGTCGTATCCAGAACCTAAGCAGAACCACACAATAAGATCATATTGGCTATCGTCACTTTTGGCGAAATAGAACTATTTTACATACATACTGGCGTTATGTAGTCTTTTATTCACGAAATTGGCAAATTGTTCCCATATTTATAGTTGGCACATTGTAAACATTTTACATCTAAATTGGCGTCCCATATAAAACAAATGAATATGACAAATGGATAGATTTATTTATACATGTAAAAATCAATAACAGATGCACCAAATAATGCATATAGGTATTGTCCAACATACTGTAGCATATAGGTTTACCCCTAAAGCTTTGCAGCTTATTTCCAAGGTGGTCCTTTTATGTTACTTGGTTACAAATACAATATTACACTATGCTAACCTAAAACCAATATAAAACGTAATTACACTATGTACAACTTTACCGAGAACCTGAGAATTGTACGACTCAACGATAAAGATGTAACTATGTACAGTACAATTTAATATTAATATAAAACGAAATTAAACTACGTACAACTTTAACGAGAGCGAGACAATACTTCGACTCAACGAAAAAAATGTAACTATCGCCTTTAACCATTTTCGGAATATTTAAATCCTTCACTTGAACCCCATGGGCAGCACAATGCCGCCTTAATCAATTGTAAGAATATTATTGGTTAAATTGAAATTAAATTGCATAAATTATGTAATGTAATATATTACCCTCAAACCAATAGGAATCCCTTCAAGCAATATTAAATTAACTTTTCTAGACCAGTTTTTCCTGCCGCCCAACACGAATATGAACTCCATTTTTCTTCCTCAATAGTTATGAGAAAGTTATAAGAGCATTTAAATAAAGGGTCCGGAATTATTTAGAATGAAAAATGCGGCAGTGTGCCGCCTTTTTTAAGTATTGGTAGGCAAAGGGTTAATCTGAACCATAACATGGACCATAACTAAATCATGGACAAAACCATATCGGTATCATTTTTACCTCACTGTGACCTTGAGAGATCTAAAGCACTACCCGAATCATAATTGTATCTTGAAACAGAACCCTTACATGAAACCATAACAGCGATGACGAAAAACTGGAGACAGGGGGGGGGGGGGGAATGGAAGCAAAACCCGCCTTGGCGAATTAATATCCCGCCTCAATGTTAAATTCTCAATTTAGGGAAAGGAGCAGGTTACAGTGACACGTTATTTTAACCAAAACAATAAACTAAACAAAATAGAAAAGCTTACAGTTTTCTTTTTGAGAGTAATCAGATGTTATTTGCGTCGAATTTCCCCTGGAGAGGGATGAAATTTTATTGCGTCCAGTTCCCCCCCCCCCCCTATCTGCAAAACTGAATCATAACATTACTCTGGGCGTATTGAGACCGTTTTACATATAACCTGGCGATATGTCGACTTTTAATAACCACATTGGCAAATTGTTAACATATTTAGCTTCTGGCGCATGCCGAATATTTTATAACAAAATTGGCGTTTCATTACATGTTCGTAAATATTACAAATTGAGACAAGTTTCTTGTTGTTCGTGTGCCAGAATATACTTAGTAGAAATGCAATAAACAGAGAAGCCGGCAAATATAATAAATGTAAATTGTTGAGAAAACCCCTATCATTAAAATTGTCTGACCGCATAATACGAACCTTTATCCTAACCTTAACATGAACCACATTAAAACCTTGTCATTATTACTTGTAGGGCGTACCTAGACATTCAACAATCCGTCATAACATACAGCCATACCAATACTTCAATGCAGAAACGTGATTGGCGCAAGTTTTCGGTGCTGCTTCCCAGTGGATGTTTACTGGTCACACATATTTTCGTTTCATCAGCCGTTCCTTCCCCCTCTGGGGCTCCACTCCATTGTAATTACAAATCACATTCAATGAATTCAATAGCTAAATTTGCAGTGAAAACATTGTCAAAGGGAGTGAAAATAATGTAGTTGATTGTTTAACGCCATTTCTATGGAAGGAGTTAAAATAATGTTCTATTTTTAAATAAAATTTATTGGTTTTACAGTATTATATTATTAGCTTCACAATTTTTTCATTTATGGCGCATTTCCTACTAATCCCTTATTAGAAAATTCATTTTAATCATAATTTGTTAATTCGTCATTTTTTATATTTATTGCGCATTGTTAACTGCGATCTGAACCAATATCATATATAAGAAAGGCGTATTTGATACATTATATCTATTTATATATATAGAGACTTTAGGATTTAAAGGGGAGGATCTAAGACTGGTATTATCTGTTGTCTGATTTTAATACTATTTCCACTGTCCACTGTCTGAGTTCGCTCGACCAAGTAGTAGTAGTATGGCATACACCAGTTTCATGCTTTTATTTCTGGCATTTCTAATGTACTTCTGCACTATATAATATATTGATAACCGGTACCTTTTCTGATATCCTTTTATGATTCCTGTATTGGGTGTTCTTACTCTGGCTCATATTGGATTATACATACCAAGACTGTTGCATATTACCTGCCTTGTCTTCCTTATATCTACAGGACATTAACCCTTTCGGTACCATGGCTCACCCATGCGAGCCACGTCAATAGGCACCTTGGCTCGCATGTATGAGCCATAGATTTAATATGTATCTACCCTGCTAACCAGACACGCTACACGCTATTATACCAAACGTTTGTTTATATGCTTGAATCATGTTGACATGTTTTTTTTCTAAACTTGTTTTAATCAACATGTTATTTTAACATCTAAATAACATAATATCCAATCATGTTATAATCAAACATTTGTTGATCACGTTTTTATGATACCTAAATGTAACATGTTTTATCATGTAATTATTTAACATTTGTTTTACACGTTATTGTGTAACATAAATCATACATGTTTATTCCAGCTGTTTGTTAAATGCTACTTTGTCGTGTTGAACAAACGTCCTGCACATCATTGCCAATATGTCTTAAGGCTGTTTGAATAAACCGCCTAAAATTTACCGCCAAATTCGTTTATAGGCCTATAAATCATGCAGCAGTGCATGCAGTACTGCAGTACATCAGTCAGTCAGTAGACACTCCACTGCCTGCCCCAGCCTACCAGCACCCACTCAGCCACATTCTGAGAGCTTGACAGTAGTGCTGCAGGTAGGCAGTGTGTAGGCCAGCTGTTTACTGGTTTAAGTGCTGCAATAGGGTTGACCATACTCTGATACTGCCATATGTTTGTTTACTGCCGTATGCCTATATTAACTGTTTAAGTTATTTTTAATTAAGCTTCATACTGCCTGACTGTCATATAAACTGATAAATCTTTTTATATTTATACATTATATGTTATATAGGCCTACATAACATATATAATACATAATACTGTAATATATGTCATATACATTATATATTATTTATGTACATTATATAGGCCTAGCAGCCTAGCCTAATTGTATTGTAATACCAGAATACAGTAATATGTCTGTATGTAATGCAGTCAGGCAGTGCAGTGCCAGTAATTCGATGACGACGACAGTTTAGATTGGGCTCTGTCTTCCTGGCGCTGGTTGGTCGAAACAACAGGCAAGCGGCAAGGGCTGCACTGGCAGACTGGCTGACTGGAAAAATATTATGGCCTCCTCGAAATGCCGGCCTACTACCGGTACAGCGGTACGTTGGAAAGAATTTTCGAATCCAGATCTTCTGTCAACTGTCAAGTTGGCCCACATTTAATGCGAAGGTTCTTCACTTAACAGGTTTGTATTGAACTTGAATAGGCTTCTTACACATCGTTATTTCAGTGATTCAAGTGATTAAAATCCTAATCCTGTAATCTATTTGGATCAAATAGAGGGAAAAAGCGCCGGCGGTCGGAAGTAAATTACACATGCCAGCATGCGGTCCCAGGCAGCCAGCTAAAGATACGCATCAGATTCTGGCGATGAGGTTATTATTTTACTTACTACTACTGTACTAGGCCTTGCTGTTAGGTTAGGCCCACTTGGTACTTTGGGCCGTTTATAAATCGTCAGATCGTGCATATGCTTAAACTGTAATTTAAAATAAAACATGCCTTACTCTGGCTATCTATGGTAGGTAAGTAAATGTTTGCTTTATTTTTTACTCATTTCCTCTTTATAAACCAGTCCCCAGTGCAGTGGTAATGTGAAACAGTCTGTGATGGGTTGTGGTGACTTGTGCACGTTGATCTAATTGCTCCAATGCTATATGTATATATATTATTATCATTTTAGGTGGAATATATGAGCGACAATGAATCCAATCATGTTTCCAATACGATACTCACACTGATTACCCAGACAACTAACAATACGTTGATCATTGATACTCAGAGGTGAGTTGTGATACCGCCTCTCCCTCTATCTACAACCTAACCCTATTCTAAGACAACACTAAACTCTAGACTTACCTAACCAAACCCTTTCACCAAGCTACCACTATATATCCCATGGCGATATTTTCTCGAAATATTTTCCAGTCTCGATGTTTTATATATCGAGACGCTTTTTTATACTTTTGGAAGCAGAGACAGAAGTTGGGCGAGACAGAAGTCACAGCCACTCAAAGCTATGTTACAACCACTCAATGCTATGTCACAGCCACTCAACGCTATCTCACAGGCGCTCAATGCCATGTCACAGCCACTCAATGCTATGTCACAGCCACTCAATGCTATGTCACAGCCACTCAAAGCTATGTCACAGCCACTCAACGCTATGTCACAGCCACTCAACGCTATGTCACAGCCACTCAACGCTATGTCACAGCCACTCAACGCTAGCCACCCAACGCTATGTCACAGCCAATCAACGCTATGTCACAGCCACTCAATGCTATGTCACAGCCGCTCAATGCTATGTCACAGCCGCTCAATGCTATGTCACAGCCACTCAACGCTATGTCACAGCCAATCAACGCTATGTCACAGCCACTCAATCGCTATGCCACAGCCACTCAACGCTATGTCACAGCCGCTCAATGCTATGTCACAGCCACTCAACGCTATGTCACAGCCACTCAACGCTAGCCACCCAACGCTATGTCACAGCCACTCAACGCTATGCCACAGCCACTCAATGATATGTCACAGCCGCTCAATGCTTTGTCACAGCCACTCAAAGCTATGTCACAGCCACTCAAAGCTATGTCACAGCCACTCAACGCTATGTCACAGCCAATCAACGCTATGTCACAGCCACTCAATGCTATGCCACAGCCACCCAACGCTATGTCACAGCCGCTCAATGCTATGTCACAGCCGCTCAATGCGTCACAGCCGCTCAATGCTTTGTCACAGCCACTCAAAGCTATGTCACAGCCACTCAACGCTATGTCACAGTTACTCAACGCTATGTCACAGCCACTCAACGCTATGTCACAGCCAATCAACGCTAGCCACCCAACGCTATGTCACAGCCAATCAACGCTATGTCACAGCCACTCAATGATATGTCACAGCCGCTCAATGCTTTGTCACAGCCACTCAAAGCTATGTCACAGCCAAGCCACTCAACGCTATGTCACAGCCAATCAACGCTATGTCACAGCCACTCAATGCTATGCCACAGCCACCCAACGCTATGTCACAGCCGCTCAATGCTATGTCACAGCCACTCAACGCTATGTCACAGCCAATCAACGCTAGCCACCCAACGCTATGTCACAGCCAATCAACGCTATGTCACAGCCACTCAATGATATGTCACAGCCGCTCAATGCTTTGTCACAGCCACTCAAAGCTATGTCACAGCCACTCAAAGCTATGTCACAGCCACTCAACGCTATGTCACAGCCAATCAACGCTATGTCACAGCCACTCAATGCTATGCCACAGCCACCCAACGCTATGTCACAGCCGCTCAATGCTATGTCACAGCCGCTCAATGCGTCACAGCCGCTCAATGCTTTGTCACAGCCACTCAACGCTATGTCACAGTTACTCAACGCTATGTCACAGCCACTCAACGCTATGTCACAGCCAATCAACGCTAGCCACCCAACGCTATGTCACAGCTAATCAACGCTATGCCACAGCCACTCAATGCTATGCCACAGCCACCCAACGCTATGTCACAGTCACCCAACGCTGGCCACCCATCGCTGGCCACCCAACGCTGTGTCACAGTCACCCAACGCTGGCCACCCATCGCTGGCCACCCAACGCTATGTCACAGCGACAGCCACTCAACAATTCCCCATTTATTTTTATTTAGGTTTACATCTAGTAGATAATTTATTGTAGATGATGAAGTCTTAGTCTAATATAATCGTAGTCCGAGCCTTATATTTTTTTAACACATAAATAAATTAATTTTCCAGATCCAAGATACGGGAAAGTTATTCCACTTTGCTAGCGACGGATATCCTTGGTGGAACGGACTCCGGATTCAGTGATATCGACGGATCCTTGGTGGAACGGACTCCGGATTCAGTGATATCGACGGATCCTTGGTGGAACGGACTCCGGATTCAGTGATATCGACGGATCCTTGGTGGAACGGACTCCGGATTCAGTGATATCGACGGATCCTTGGCGGAACGGACTCCGGATTCAGTGATATCGACGGATCCTTGGTGGAACGGACTCCGGATTCAGTGATATCGACGGATCCTTGGTGGAACGGACTCCGGATTCAGTGATATCGACGGATCCTTGGTGGAACGGACTCCGGATTCAGTGATATCGACGGATCCTTGGCGGAACGGACTCCGGATTCAGTGATATCGACGGATCCTTGGTGGAACGGACTCCGGATTCAGTGATATCGACGGATCCTTGGCGGAACGGACTCCGGATTCAGTGATATCGACGGATCCTTGGTGGAACGGACTCCGGATTCAGTGATATCGACAGATCCTTGGCGGAACGGACTCCGGATTCAGTGATATCGATGCGGCTGAAACTGAATGATCAATGTAACTGAAAACTCCCCGTGACGTCCCAACATTGTTGTTTTAATTGTAATTTGTTTTATCGTAAATGTTAATTGTTGTCTATTTTACAATGTATTGCCCCGGGGTGGGTGGGTGGGGGGGGGGGGGGGGGAACTGGACGCAATAAAAATTCATCCCTCTCCAGGGGAAATTCGACGCAAATAACAGATGATTTCTCTCAAAAATAAAACTGTAACCTAATCTATTGTGTTTAGTTGATTGTTTTGGTTAAAATAATGTGCCACTGTAACCTGCTCCTTTCCCTAAATTGAGAATTTAACATTGAGGCGGGATATTAATTCGCCAAGATGAGATTTGCGTCCAGTTTCCCCCCTTGTCTCCAATTTTGGAACATTGAAGTGAACAGGGAAATTTTTGCAACTATTTATTATATTTCAATATTGGATAATAATTTCCTTTGTGCTCTGATGGATAGCCCATAAAATTTTAGGAAAAGTCACAGAATCTCGGTTTTCACAACATATCTGTTTCAAAGATACAGATTAATTTCAAAAAAATTTAAATGACCCTCACCCACCCCCCCCCCCCCCCCCCCAGGCCAAATAGCGTTAAAGAAGGCTGCGGTTGGTCTATATTATTACAGTTCAAATGGAATTTTGTTTCATTTTTGTATATACAGTACAATTTTACTTAAAGTTTGTGCAATGCAGTTCATTTTTTTAATGGTTGTTGTTGTTATTGTGAACAATAACACTAGTTTTTAGGTGGTTAAGTTGTGCTGTACTGGCTACTACTACCTTGTGCTTAATAATATTCATGTTTTACACATAAATTATCTTCTTAATTCGAACAATTGCATACCATGAGAACAATCCGGTGGTCGAATCAATGGATGACCAAATTAGTGTAGAGAATAACGATTTACAACGTTTAAAACAAACGTTTTCTTTGCATTAAAAAAACGTATATTTCCAAGCAATTTCGAAAGAACCGACGCATGATTCACGTTAGTTACACATGCTAGACACACGTTTAATTCAAACGTCATAAAGAACCGGCGATTGGGTAACGTTTGTTTCATGCTATTTACACGTTTACTTCTAAACGTTTATTACATGCCACCCGCTTGGACAAAATAACATGAAAATTACCTATTTCTGGACGTGTCGCAAACGTTTTTTCAAACGTTTGCCATGTTCAATAAAAATGTGATATAAACGTTAAAATAACATGCAATTGTTATCAGGGTAGGCCAATAAAAAAACGAACCAGTACTAACTACAGTAGGCCTATCAATTAGGCATAGGCCTACCCTAATTTTTAACCTGCGGTATTTTTCACACCGCAGTGCTAATCCAAAAGTTAAACACACCCTATGGACGTTTTTTTAATGTAAATTTTCATATTATAGCTCGTTATAGGTGGTTATAGCTTGTTTATAGGAATTTATAGCCCGTTATAGATCGTAATAGCCCGTTATAGATCGTTATAGCCCGTTATAGATCGTTCTACCTTTTAGTACGTACCCTCCCCGCTACATATACTGACGGCCTACATACTGTCTGACTGTACAACTCTACTGCCTGAATGCGTACTGCCACTGCATGTACTGATTTACAGAATCAGCCTGTATAGGACTACTACGTACTACTGTAGGTGTAGGCCTACTGCATACTGTACTTCTGTACTGGTTTTATTATTTCCTTTGTCAGTTTGTGTCCTTCCTGTACAGCTGTACGCTGTACAAGTACACTCATTTTCCAAATGCTTGAACTATAAAAGAAAGGTAAAGAACCGAGAGATTCCTGACCAAAAATCGAGACTAATTCAAAGGGACAAACTTTTTTCATACGGCGGGAACGAATGGAACCGTTTCTTTAAGAATATAATTAGTATATATTAGTAAGAATATAATTTTCTTTAGAGAAACGTTTCCGTTCGTTCCCTTCATATGTAAAAAGTTCATCAAGTAAAAAGTTATAAAATTTGTTTTTTTAGTAATTAGTTTTAGTTGACTGGTTGATTACAGGATTATTATTAGAGAATGTGTTGTTTATCTTCTTATACTATACAGCTATATGTTAAAATTTCTAAATGATTGTCTCTTAAAGGACCATTCCCACTCCACTGGATAAGAATGAGTCGTGTATAGTCACGACACTTGAGTATATCCAATGAAATTTGAGTAGGCCTTTACTACAGTACTACTGTACTACAGCTTAATCTGTTAATACAGTAATATTATAGGCCTAATGGAAAATCTTTCTATTTTGTTTTGATTGGCGATACTCAGACTGTCTGACTGTACTCAAGCCAATCTCAGGCTGTCTCTATCTCTATCCAGCGCCTTGACTTGTAAGAACATTCCTTCTATATCTGAGGCGAACGCGATGGAATATTGTCTTAATCTTAAAAGTATTCCCAACAAAGATTGGAGTAAGTTGGGTCCTGGTAACAACTCGGAATTGAGGGATTGGCCCATATATAGGGCGGAGCCATCGAATACGACTCGTACTTCGTGTGGTTTACTGGGTTTGGGAACGTAATGATGCGTTAAGTAATACGTTCTCTCAGTCACTGGTGTTCCTTCCGGTACTCGCTCCGCGTATCCCTTTGTTATAAATTTCTTCAGCTGAGTTTGGTACATTTCTTTCGCTGAAGCATTAGCTGTAAGTCGTCGATGTAATTGAGCGATTCTTTTCTCTGCCAAAGGTCTGTTATTTATAAATCTAGGTTCTCGTTTTCGAAATGGTAGGCCGATTTCATATCTACCTTGGTCTTTTAAAAAACGTGTAGTTGTTTCCTGGATTTGCTTGGCTCTTTCTTCTTCTATCGATAGAGCCTTATCATATGAATTGGGCTCTACCAGTTCCTGAGTAAAGAATCGTACGGCTAGTTCGTCCCGAGTTCTAGCGTTGTAGCGTTCTATCTCATCGTTTAGTTCGTCATTGTAAGCGATGGGTTCTGATGGGCGAATCAGTTGACATAGGTTCACCTGATTTTTCCAAGTTTGGTTTTCTGTAAGTAGGTCGATTGTATTCTCTTCATCGAAGAGTTGGTAGATGTCGTCATTATCTGAGGAGTATGGTGTTCCCTCAGTTAGTTCGTCCACCTCACTGCTCTCCACTTCCCAATCGTTTACTTGGTATATTTGTTCTTGGGGCATTCTCTCTTCGAGAGTCCTGCGGGAAGGGCCAGTAAAGTACCAACCTACTCTAGTTCTTACCGCATAGGTTTGCAGTGGCTGTGGTTGAGCAGGCCGTTTCTCCAATGTTTCGAGCGCTTCATGCGCGTTTTGGCCGATGAGTATTTGCACTCCAGGATAATCTGTCTGGAATCGAGGTATCTTAAGATGTTGGATGCTCTCATCCTCGTCCCAATTATAAAGGTCTGCTTGAGTAGTAGCGAAGTTCTTTATAGCCACCATTTTTACCGACCTTATACCTTGTGCTCCTAACTTATCCTGGGGGGTGGACAACACACCTACATAGTAATCTGCCGTTAGGGTAGATTTCCAAACCTGCATAATTCCTGACATATTCAATTTAGTCCGGAACTTGGGTTGTCCAGCAAAGATATCTTCGGCTAGTTCTTGATCGATGAATGTTCCTGTGCTGCCGGAGTCAAGGAGGGCGTTCACTATGTAACTTTTGTTAAGACCGTGAACTCTTACCTGCACTACAGGAAATTCTCTGATTCCTACGTTGGAAGTTGGAGCTTTCCAAGATGGTTGTTTGGCAAAAGTAGTTGGGGGAAACTCATCGTTGGTGTCCTTTTCATAAGTAAGTGCTCGATACACTGCGGTATTGATTAGATAACAGGATTCGTTGGCGTCGGAGAATTCGTCAGTATAGAATCCTTCCATCTCAGATTCTTGATCAGTGTCGTTTACATCACTGAATTGGACATGTAGTTCGGGCTCACTTACCTGACTCAGTTTGTCTCGTTCGAACTCACTGTGTAACAAGATGTGATGTTTCGCGCCACACTTTGCACACTTTATATCGGAGTAACAGGTTCGCCGTTGGTGTCCTGGTCTGAGGCAATTATAACATAACCGCTTGTCCCACACGACTGCACGTCTGTCTACAAGGGATTTCTTTAGAAATTCAGCACACGCACTCAAACGGTGGGTCCCGTCGCACAGCGCACAGTTCGGTTTTATGTTACTCACTTTACCTTGGGTAACTTGATGCACTCTCGTTTTTTCTTCGGGTTTTCTTCGGTGCATTCTGTTAGGAGACTGAGGAGGGGTCTTGGCAACCTGTTCTCTCCTATCGTTGTTTCGAGCCTTGTATTTACTTACATCTTTTGAGGTTTTTTCAACATAGTAAGATCTCTCAGTGTCTTTCCCGCTGTCCTCTTCTTGAAAAGCTTGGCTTTCGCCGTCGTCAGTGTAACACACCGGTGTTACTCTTCTCCTAGAAGCGGGTTTCTCACTTACCTTATTTTCCGATGTTTTCTCTCTGGACTGCTTGATGAGTTGTAATTTTACTTCACTATCTAAGAAGGACATGAGATCAGTCATGGTAGGGCTTCGTCGTTGTTGTTCATTCATGTACAACACTTTCTTGTCCCAACGTGTACATACTCCACCCTTGGGTAAAGTAGAGACTACTGCTCCAATAACCATGGAACTCTGATATTCATGAGACTTACCTAACCAGTCCAATTGTCTACAGATTTCCTGAATTTCATCGGAAAACTCTATAATCCCGCTACTAAGGAAGTGTCGGGGGGCTACTAATTTTGCATACAAATACTTAGCTATGTTATCCTTGTTACCATACCTGATGTTTAATGTATCCCATACTTGTCTTAATCCTTCTGGATGTCCAATAAACTTTAACGCCATTAACCTGGGAGGTCCTTCCAAGCACTTGATGAGGAACCTAAGTTTCTCTCCGTTAGATAGTACAGAGTTTTGTATGCTATCTTTGTAATATTCGTTGAAAGGTAACCATTTCATCTCATCTCCATTGAATTTGACGATCTCTCCCACTTTGACCGCTTGGCGGGCTTCTGTTCTAGCCATCTGACGCGTAAAGCTTTCTTGGGCCATCGTGTTATTTAATATCGAATTATCGGTATATAAATTTCTCGGATCATTGTCAGGTCTATAAGGAACATCATTAACAACAGGTCTATAATCACCCTTAATAGGGTTTGCTATAGGAGTTTCTACTTCACTAGCAGTATAGATGCGTGTAGGCTCCACACCTTGCGCATGTAATACTTCAGACCTAACAGGTTGACACAATTTTACAGGGGGTATTGGTATCCCTTTTTGTATATTGACTAACTTGTCGCGTTCCAGTGCGATACTTTGCTGCACTTCTTGCAACTCTGCCCTACCTTCCCTTACTGTTCCCTTAAGTTGGTGGACAGTCTCCTGCATCTGTCCGAGCAGGAGGTTCATCCCCCGCCGTCCCTCCTCTACCCACTCGACCGCCGAAGCGGGAGTCGCCAACATTGTAGCGGGCCGACGCTGGACGACGGGAGACAAATCTTTGATTTCTCTCTCTGCTATCAGGACAGGGATATTCTCTTGGACTGTTCTACCGGGTACAGGCAGTGTAGTACTATGTAAAGGGAATTTAGAGTTAAGCTCTGGAAGTACAGGGGTCTCTAACACAGAAGTGACTTTGGGAACGACAGGCCTAATTATTTCAGGCTCATCAACTATTGTAGGGAGTCTTTTGACCTGAATAGTTTGGTATGCGGGTTCCGTACTACCTAAGTCTGTGCTAGCTAGCTGTCTTCTAACAGCTGGGGGCAAATCAGGCAATTTGTGACGGTGAGATGTTTTTCTACGCCTGCTTAGACGAGATCTATTTCCTCCGCCTTCAGGATCGGTGGTTTCGCTTTCCTCCGATGATGTGTATCCCTGGCGTTTGGGAGTAGATCGTCTCATCATCTGCATTTGACTAGCAGTTAACTGTTTATTTATGTTGTCTTGCGTCTCTTGCAGATTTTCCAACTCCAGTTGGGTAGTCTGCTCAGAGGCTCTCCGTTCTGCTTCTGCCACTGCCTTTGCTGCTTTTCTTTCTGCTTCTGCTTCTGCCGCCGCTGCCTTTCTTTCTGCTTCTGCTTCTGCCGCCGCTGCCTTTGCTGCTTTTCTTTCTGCTTCTGCTTCTGCCGCCGCTGCCTTTCTTTCTGCTTCTGCTTCTGCCGCCGCTGCCTTTCTTTCTACTTCTGCTTCTGCCATAGCCGCCGCCTTTTGTTCCTCTATCCGTCTTTTCTTTACTTGTTCTTCTTGAACTCTAGCGAGGCGGAGTTTTTCATCAAATTCTGCTTGGTTAGCAGCTAACATTTCAGCATCGATTGAGTCTAACACACGTTGGGTTCCTTCACTATTAGGGGAAAGTCCAGACAGCCGTCTCCTCAACTCTTCGTCTCCTAGGAATCGCTGATAGTCGGACAGATAAATGTCTATGGCGTCTCTCGTTCGTGGTCTCTCTGCGGTCTCTTCGCCTTCCACTTGAGGAAGGGTGGCATCGGTTGGTTCTTCATAGGTTAGTCTCTCAGACAGCTGGGATTTCCACTGGTCCGTTTCTTGTACTTTGAGACCTACCCGCTGGAACCAAGTTTTGACAGCAACCTGCGGCGACGTGTCCTGTCTTCTTTTGGAAGTTTCCTCAAAGGCTGATAGGATTAGTCGAATGCGTAGGGTTCTTTCGCGTACTTGGTATAGCAGTTCTTCTTGCTCTTGAGGTCCTTGGGGTTGTCGAAACAGTTGTTCTTCTAATCGCTCTAAGGAGCCGAAGAATCCCTGCACATATCCTGCTGCCGACCTCTTCCAAACAGCTGGATCCATCGTATCTTTAGCCACTCCCATCCTGTGTATATCTTCCCAAGTAGCCTCGGACAGATCTAACGGGAGTCCGGGTCCGGGAAAGTTCCATTGTGACTCGACAATAGACATCAATTCTTCCCTGGCGTATCCCGCATAATTATCTTGGGTCGCTCGCTTATTTCTCGCCCAATCGGCTTGATGTTCCTCCACCGCAATCAATATAGTAGTTAGCACTGCGGCAGGAAGGGTGAGAAGGGGGTCCGAGTAGGCTTTAGCCGCCATCCGCAATCCGCGTTCGGGGGTCAGCTCGACAGTATCCGAACTACTGGAGCTATCGGATCGCTGGGAACAAGTTTCTTGACTAGGCTGTTGCTGCTGTGGGACAGCTGCTTCCTGGTTCCGTTTGACTTGGGCCCGAGTGCCGATGATAGACCTACGGTGTTGGATTAGCTTAGGGTCCGATACCACTACTGGAGGGATGACTTTTCTTTCAGTAGGAGGTGAGCTGAACTCCTTTCTTAATCGCTCCACACTCCTATCTGTGTCACAGATGGTTGTATCGATTAGACTGTCTGACAGGTTTTGCTGAGTGTCAGACATGTTTAGCTATACAGTTGAATGCTTACTGCTATAGTTACAGTTAAAGCAAGTCTAGTAATTCAGTATGACCGTTGGCCTAGTACCAGTAATTTATTGCAGTATATTAGAATACCGGTATGCACTTATAATATATATAAGTATTGTAAACTAGTTTTGTCACAGAGTACCGGTATATAAATTTAGCACAAATATATATAAATATATAATAGGCCTATCGTGAATACCGGTATACAGCTTACACTTATAGTATATATAAGTATAATTATGAACTAGAATTAATTACAGAATACCGGTATGATTTTAGCTCAAATTTATAGAAATAAATATAATAAGCCTATGGTAAATACCGGTATGTCAATTATTTTAGAATAATTGAATTTCTGAATATTTTAGGGTTACTTGATTACTTTAACTTACTTTATTACCGTTATTTAAGCAGTAGTCCAACTGATATTGAGACCTAGTTGTTGTATGGCAGGCCTACTATTTATAAATCGTTTGAGTTGATTTATAATATTTATATACCCGTTTAAAATGGGTTTTGTCAATATTTGAAATAAATGTTATTATTTCTGGGGTCACTACACAGAAGCTGTGCACTCTCAGTGGAGTGCTACTTATGGGACACTAAAACAGATAATTCTAATTTACCTAAGTTACTTAATACTACAAATTACTTACGATACGGGTGAGATTAATTCTCTAATGAAACACAACAAAAATATTACGTACGAAATTTTAGGGTAATTTTACAGGAAGTCTACAAACCAGCCTAACAAAGGGTTAGATTTCTGGTTATTACAACGGACAGGGTACTACGGTATTTGAAAATAATAAGTAGTAGTAAATATATTGCACTGTCCAGATAGGAAAATACCACCGCCTGACGACCTATAACCGTATCGCTATAGGTACTACGTTATGTATCACGGAGTGTTCCTACCTAGAAGTTAATTACCGCGGACTACCAGATCCAGCGTGCCTATTAACCACTTTACAACACAAATATACTGCCTACACACTAATTACCTCGGAAAGCACTGTACACTAAACCCTAAATTAGGTACAAGTACTGGTACAACAAATAATCAGTAGTTAAATATACTTGAACAGTTAAAAGAACCACGGCATCTGCTGGAGTGACCGAAGCACAAAGTCACCAGTCTTTTCCTACGCCAAGCAGCCCGTGTAGTACCGGGGTTAATTTAACTATAACGGTATGTGTAACAAGCACAATTACTGTAGGAATAAACTTGGGGACATGAATGTTGCGAATAATCGCATAAACTCTGAATAATAAATATTACGCTACCCGTACAGAATACTCAAACAAAATACAAACCAAACGCTGGCAGACTACCACCAAGCCTAAATAAACTACTGTATGTGCAGATTCCAAAATTGTTAGTTAGTATGCGTTCTAACACGGTAGTACGACTTATTCTTTAAGAGGGGATTGACCTTACAGCTATGGCTGCCCCAACTTACTAACTGGCACTCTATCGGACAAACTCTACACAAGCAGCAATCTCTTCAGACCTAATAATAGCTAGACAACAATCCAGCCTACAAAATATCTGAGTAATAACTATTACGGTACCTGAACAGACCACACAAACAAACACAGGCCAAAGCGCTGGCAGAATACTGTCAAGCCTAAATAAACTACAGTATGTGCAGATTCCAAAATTGTTAGTTAGTATGCGTTCTAACACGGTAGTACGACTTATTCTTTAAGAGGGGATTGACCTTACAGCTATGGCTGCCCCAACTTACTAACTGGCACTCTATCGGACAAACTCTACACACGCCGTAATCTCTCCAAACTCAACAACAATCTAACAACAGTCCGGCCTACAATTATCTGAACAATCTGAGCAGACTTACACGTCTTCAGCTCAATATTAACTTACCTGTAAATAAAACCGACAGAAATGAGTAAAATCTCAATAAAAAACCAGGGCTGCAGTCCCTGATTAAATACTAAGACCTACCAGTATACAATAATCAAAATCGAATAATACTAATGTACTTATACTGGAAGTACCGGTTAGGACAGTTGGGCCTACAGGCCTACAGAAGTACCGGTTCTGACAGTTGGACCTACGGACCTACAGCAGTACCGGTTCTGGCAGTTGGGCCTACGGACCTACAGAAGCACCGGTTCAGGCTTACCGATCGACCGGTACTTTCAACTTTATTGCTTACTGCAATAAAGTCAATAACCGTTATTGTACGCGCTTTTGAAGACCTTTAGCAGTTTAACCTGCCAAAATTTATATGTCTTTTGGTTTATAAATAGACTTTAGAAGATGACAAATATTTAATACCAATAAACACAACATTAGCAGAAGCCAGCCTAGTGCGCGTCCATTCACCCGCTGGATATACCCGGGGGGCTGGATTCTGAGGGCTTAGATTATTATTGCAGTGTAAGCTTACTGTATTGTATTATTCGATTGATCGTTAATAAATAATTTCTGACTAATATTATTCACTTTCGGGAAATATTAACAGTTCCTTTAGGACGTGGCGCTCTATCTAGGTAAACAGAGATATGACTTATACTAATCACAACGGCAAGTCGGTAAGGCTTATGATTCACGTATAAGGCGCATTCTTTAGGAAATGCTTAGTTATCAGTCACAATCATGCACACTACCGGTAACACACAATACTGCCCACTAATTTGCCGACCGTCAATGATTTTTATCATATATAAAGAGAACAGCAACGGACCAATGTAGTGCTTATCAAATAGCATTAAATTCACTACATACACAATAATATAAGTCGCAATCGCTATATATAACCCGTCTCTCTAACCTGTAGTGCATCAAGAAAATTGGGAAATTTGGGTTCTTTATAAATGTTCTCCAAATAATATTCAACCAAACAATAGTAAATAGCAGTATAATAATGTATATTGAACCGATAATGTAAGACTGAATTGCGATCAGTTGATATGATTAGATAAGATAACGGTTATACGCTCTATAATTTAAGCCTACTAATGTTTCTTCTAAAGTATGAAACCGAGTTGACTCTAGAGCCGGTGTTCCTGGCCTAGATAGCAATAACACAACAGTATCACAAAAAACCGTAAGACTGAACACTCCCAGTATCATCGGCCGAATATCTACACGTCGACAGAAAAAATCGCTCTGATTGGCTCAAACCAAACAAAGAACCATGTGGCCAATGGCTGTTTCCATGTCAGCAACCAGCTGTTAGATGTCGTAATATGAATCATCACGGCTAAGCTGTGAAAGGTATTTGGTGCATTGCAGGTTTTTTGCCTTACCATGTCCGCCAAAACACGTATATAGAAGAATGACTTTTATGTCCGTTAAAACACCTATAACGGTACCTTGCGGGCGAGGGGAAATTATATATAGTTAGAGAGCCTTTTAGAGTATTCCAGCGCCTAGGGGGGAAACTGGATTGCGAAGCAAAAGGGCCAGTTATATCCCACAGAAGCTTTTACACTTACAGTTTAATTTTTCAAAGTGTAAAATACTTCACCTTGGTAGTAGAAATCAATCAACGCCAAACTACATTTCTAACACAGTTCTGGAGGCAGTATGCCTCCAGAACGTACTTTTAGTTCCAATATGTCATTCTCTGCTCATTGTTCTAATATTGCTGCTCGTGCGACATATATTCTTAACTTAGTAAAACACAGATTCACGTTTATGGAACCGATAAGGTTTACTAAGTTATATAAGTCTATAATTTGTCCGCTACTCGAATATGGTGCAGTTGAATGGTCACCGTATCTTCATAAGGATATCGAGCACATAGAACAAGTGCAACACCGCGCAACCCGTATGGTACCTTCACTACAGCATCTGTCATATGAGGAGCGTCTTCGTTCACTTAAAATACCGACACTGATTTACAGACGAGCTAAAGCGGATATGATATCAACATACTGTACAAGTTTGTTCACAAACTTGATAACGTAGACTATAGTAAATTTTTTGAACTCAGAAGCCAGCGTCACTCATATTCGACAAGAGGTTCATCACTGACATTGTACAAACGAAACACCGCGGGTCAACATCTGTTCCACACTAACAGTTTTGCGTCTCGTGTAATAAACTTATGGAATATGTTGGATGAGAATGTTGTTAATGCTCGAGATTTTCATGGTAATCCTTGTGTAAACTTATTTAAAAATCGTCTTGATTGTGCCATGAAGTCCAAAATGAATATTTATAGTGATGTACCAGTTAGATAAGTTGCTACTGCCCAGTTTACATTCCATCGGTACTTATATTAAATTAAATTTTACTTTTGTATCATTGTAATTACAATTTTTACTTAATTAAATATCAGGTTCTTTGTTTTTAATATTTTCATATGAAGTGCACAGTATTTTTTATTATTTTATTATTTTTTATTTGTTTTTTTTTTATATTATTGCACACATCGAAGTTTTTACTGTATCGTTTTTAATAGAAACATTTTAATCATAACGTGCCAACTAAATTTTTTAATGTTTATTTTTTTTATTATTGCAATATGTAAAATTATCAACATTGTGATTTTTACTTACAATCTACGTCGTATAATTTTGAACCCCACTATCTGATTATTGTTTATTTATGTTTGTAATAAGTTATGTGTTTGTACCATGGCCTTCTAAACAAGTTGTTTAGAAGGCCATGGTTTGTACCTATAATGTATGTAACTTACCTGCAGTACTTCATAAAAGAAATATACGCATATGCGTAGAATCCTTATAGATTTGCCAGTTCATTGTGTTTTATAAGAATTTATGTGCTGTATGTATTAATTTTTATTTGCATTTGGCGTATTAAACTAAACTAAACTAAACTAAATACGTAAATACAGCGTCAGAAATATGTCAAACAAACGTCCTACTCCTACTATCTGACTATCAATACATTATACATACTGTTAATGTTTAACTCCTTTCTGACTTTGACTCGTTCTCTAATTTAATTTCACTGCATTAGGCTACCTGGTATCTCTTTAAACAGAAACACCGCCAACAAATTTGAAAATGCCGTAGGCCTACTGTATTTGTCGTAATACAGTAAATACTTGTCGTTTCAGTACCAGCAGTCAGCAGACCGCGGTATACTATGTATACAGTTGAATTTGTAGTTCTGTAGTGCGGCCCACTAAAATCTAACTGCCGCGTCGCGCGCGTTCTGCGGCGCGGTCAATGTAAATATTCCAGTCAGGCAGCCTGCCACTGCCAGTACTGCGTACATTTAGCTATAAATGCCCATTTAAATTTAAATATTTTGCGGTTGTTCAAATCATTTTAAATGTTAATTTAACTAAATGGAGAAACGGAAAAAATGGACTAAATATGGAAAAAAAAAAGAAACTTAAACTGGAAACTACAGTATGTATGTAGAAGTAGAAGTCCAGTCAATCGATATTAATTTTAGACTCCGTTTTGTCTCCACCAAATTAGAGAAAATTGTTGCTATGTAACAACTATGTTGCTATGGGTAAAAAATATAAAAATCAAAGAGATCCGTATAATTAAT
>JAUCBJ010002289.1:0-22267 GCA_032718475.1 Nemertoderma westbladi | reverse complement strand
ATAAGTCAATTAGATACAAATAATAGTCCATTAAATCCGCGATGTCAGTTATGAAGATGTACTACTATCCCTTACTTTTAAATAGGCAGATAGGCCTATAAACAGCATTTGATTTCTCAATTTACTACTAGTGGATAATTCTCCACAAACTCAACATTTCCTTTCCGAATAGGACCTACAGTATAGATTTCTTAAATTTACATATTTAATTCGAACAGTCTAACTATATTACTTGTAAATGTGACGAAATTAAATTTATTATTTTTGTAATGTGTTATAAAAATGCCACAATTGAGAGACTCTTTAACTCCAATAAACTGATAAAACATCATTATTGGCACAACTAGGCTACTAGGCCTAACTAGCCATTTTTATTGTTTATTTTTTGTTTATGCAACGGATATTTCAATGGTCGAAAAATAATGTTCTCTTAAAATAATAAGTTTCTAAATTGTGTCCATTTGATCTGTCATATCCGAAATAGGTAGAAAACATTCAACAACATTTATGAATTAAATCATATTTATAATAATAATGTATTTAAATATAGAAAACCAATGGCACCCACTAGTGGTACCGGAGGAATAAGCCCTGAGCTGAAGGTCCCGATTGTAGAGTATTGCTTTGACTTGGGCCCTTTGAATTACCGCATCATCCCTAGGCCGGCATATAATAGATACCGGTATAAGACAGGTTAAATTGTATAGGTATTGTACTTGGTAAATTGGTAATACTATAGTTTCATTTTTGCATTGGCCAGTTTATTGTTAATATGGATCTTATGGCAACGAACATGCATAATTTATTATCACAGATACTTCAGACAGATAATGACCAACGTAATTTGGCCACAGCTGAAATTCATGAGTTGTTGAGATGTTCACCTGAAGCAACCGTTTCAGCACTGTGTCGTGTGCTGTTGGATGGTAGTGATCCAGGAATACGCCAACTTGCTGTGGTAGTGATGGCGAGAGGTGTGGCTAAAAATTGGACTGAATCTAGTATAGATGTTCGAGATCATATTAAGGCAACTATGATGCAAATAGCAATGGGGTGCGAAACAAATCCTATTGTTTTACGTAATTCAGCTCAATTAATTGGAATGATCTGTTCCCACGAACTAAAAACAGATGAATGGTGTGAAATGATTTCCACTCTGAGTAATTCTCTGTTACCAGGTCATGGTGTTGGGGTTAAACAGAAGGAGGTGTCTATTCTAATCCTGGCAATGGGTATCACTGAGAATGCTGCAGAAGACTTGGTTCCTTATTTTGCTGAATTGTTCCCAAGATTCCTAGTTTTACTTCAGGAACCCTCTATTTTCATCCCTTTTTATACAATCAAATGTATTTCTAACGTTGTGTTTCTTTTGGGTGATGATGAGCTACCACTATGCAGGCCACTCATACCAAATATTATTGAAGTTATCAAGAAATATCTCAAAGTTGAAGAAGAGCGGGCCTGCGAATGTATGGATATTTTCGAGGAATTCTTTGAATCAGAGGTGGGTATTGTTGCTCCATTTGTGAAAGAACTCTGCGAATTCTGGATGACTGTAGCTTGTGATGTATCATACCTTGACACCACACGAATTAAATCACTAACATTCCTTAACACATTAGTATCAACAAAAAATAAAGTTGTACAACGGCTTCGTCTCCTGCCTGAAATTACTCAGGTAGCTTATAGACTTCTTTTAACAGGGGGTGATACATTTGGTGATGAGGCAGATGATAACAATACAATTGCTTCTGCAGCTGGTCAAGTAATCGACACGTTGGCACTTCACATGCCACCAAAGTTGGTATTTGATGAGGTTTCAAAGTACATTGTGGATAGTTTTGGTACAAATGATAACCAGCATAAACGAGCAGCTCTACTGGCCACAGCAGTGGTTGCTGAGGGCTGCTCCGAATATATACGAAGCAAACATCTCGTTCAAATTATGAACACAATCTGCCACTATCTGAGGGATGATGCACTAATGGTACGTAATGCTGCATTATTTGCTCTGGGTCAATATGCTGAATTCCTACAACCGAATGTGAATCATTTCCACGGACAAGTGATCCCACTGATGATCCAGTATCTGATGCATGTGGCCAAACATGATGGACAGGACAGCACAAATGCTATTGGAAAAACATTTTTTGCATTAGAAACATTTTGCCAACACCTTGGGGAAAATATACAACCATATCTAAAAGACATCATGACATGTCTCATTACTTTGTTCCAGTCAAGAAAATCTGATAGATTAATTGAGTTATGTATCAGTGCATTTGGATCCATGGCTGATGCTGCCAAATGTAATTTTAAACCTTATTTTGAGACTTGCTTAGAGCTTATCAAGCCTCTGCTGGTCTCCCCCATTGCAAAAGAGACTGCTGAAATGCAGATTCAGGCAGTGGACACTTTGGCTATATTTGTTAGAAGTGTAAACATAGAAACCATATCACCCCTCATTGGGGACTGTATGTCATTGGGATTTAATCTCTTACAACAGGAAGATCCGGATCCAGATCTTGCAAGGGCTGTGTTTAAAATGTTTGCAAGTATATCTGGGGTTATGAAAGAGGGGTTTGCTGATTACCTACCAACTGTGTGTAAACATATCCATGGGACAATAGTTTCCTCTGAGGGCCTGATTCTCGGACCAGATCTTGATGATGATGATGATGAGGTGGGGTTTAGTTTCTTTGGTGACGATGAAAAGGAGGAAAAACCGGCATCATCAATCACTGCTGATAATGCATATGTTGATGCCAAAGAAGATGCTATGGATACAATAGGTTTAATAGCAACTCATTGCCCACTGGCATTCACAACATTAAGTGAAGGGAAATTTTTTGATACTCTATTGGAAATGGTGGCACATTTTCATAGCGATGTTAAACGAGCAGCCATACGCAATATCCCTAATATCATACTTGCATCCAAAAATGAACATGATTCGCAGGAAATGGTCCGAAGGTCTGTTCCTGCCATGCTGCAAGTTTGCAAAGAAGAAAAGGATCGAATGGTGATTCTATCAGTACTGGAATCACTGGCAGAGCTTATAAAAGATACCAACAAGAACTTCTACATTAATTACAGCAATGGCTTGTTGGAACTTGTTAAAATAACATTAGAGCAACGACTACCATGCCAAAACTATGAAGATGACAGCACAGAAAATGACATAGTAGCTGAGCAATCTGAATATGATGTTGTAATAGTTGAGAATGCGGGAGATTTACTTCCAGACATTGTAAAGATCATTGGTGCAGAGAAGTTTGTAACTTATCTGCCATGGTATCTGCCAATTTTGGTCACCAAAGCTAAACACACTAAGAGTGAAGCAAGTCGTTCATTTGGTACAGCTACTATGGCTGAAATTGTAAAGAACATGGGGAAACATGTAGTTCCTTTTAAAGATACTTTCTTTGAGTCTTTCATGAGAAACATGCATGATACGGATAGTGATGAGGTGCGCAGTAATGCATGCTTCGGTATTGGGGTACTAGCAGAAGGATGCGGTGAGGATTTGTACCCTGTCTACCCAAATATCATGAAAAAACTTTCCGATCTCCTAGCTATGGGCGAAGTCAATGAGCACTGTTTGGACAATCTCTGTGCTGCTGTTAGTCGCATGATCTACTCTGGAGGGCACCGTCTGCCCCTTCGTGACGTTATCCCACCATTATTAATCTGTCTCCCATTGCGTGAAGACAGAGAGGAGTTGGTCACAATCTACAAGTGTTTCACCTATCTATTGGAACACCAGCCACAGATAGCCGAAACCTATTTCCCCACCATGTTGGAGATCACTGCTAAACATATAATTAATCCCAACTTGACTGAGGATCTCAGTAACAGGGAATTCCTGGTCTTTCTCACATCTCGTTATCCAGTCGCGTTCGATAAGAATTTAGGCTCGATGTCGCCGGAAACTGGTCAGGCATTACAAAGTTGTCTCGCATCAGTGGAAACATGATACACCAAATAATGTATAATAATGAACATTTTTGTTTAATGTAACCTAAACAAACAGTGTCTAAACTTTATTGCTGGGTTGCGAATTGTGCTGACATGTCATAATATTAATTTACTATATAAGCTGTGGGGATCTGGAAGTGCAGTGGACATTTGTGCAGCACATCGTGATGGTGATCTGGGTATATTTATTAAATGACTCAGAAAAATCCGTAAAAAAACACGATGAAGACTCATTTTCATTCATAATGATAAATATTAAATATCTCTATGTAAGTGTGTCTGTTATAACACATGCGAAATGGTGTGTAAAACAGAAAAACAAACATGAAATATTTCTCCGTTCGAATGTTAACAATTAGTTGCAAACTAATTATTTAGAGATGAGGAAGTTCATTTACCATATGTCTTCATTTATCTTGAAGTTATTGGTTCAACAAAAAATATATTACAATATTATTCAGTGCCATGTGCTTTAGTATTCAGTTTCAAAACTAAGAGCATTCAAAAATTGACATTTATATCATCAACTTTATTTACCTTTACCAAATGTAAAATAACAAATATCATTTTTTGCCTCCAAAAAAATAATTAATTCGGCAATAAAAATAATGAATTTGAAACACTGAACCCCTCACCAAATTGATTCATTGTTCTCACAAATTAATTAATCACTGGTGATTTATTAAGCTGATGTCGATCGTATATGGATATTTTTTATGGTTATTGATATTGTTTTAGGTTTTAGCCTTGTGTGTTGGTTTGGTTATGAGTATTTTTGGCGATTGATTCAGTCTGGTTGAAAATGTATTATTATTATTTTTGGTCGCATAAAATAAATATTTTGTTGGATATCTAATATTTTGTTTATGAATTTATTATTTTTGCAGGTAAAATTGTTTAATTTGGTACCGGTACCACACTAGTATATTTAGTGTTTATGGTTATTTCGGTATATGGGCCATTACATGTAAATACAATCATTCAAATGAATTAATATAGTAGTCGTCCACCCCACATACAAGTCCGTTTACTATGTATATTATATTAGATATTAATGTAACGCGTAATACCGATGCCCCTTTACAGTAGAACTACGTTAACGGCAAAATGCCGATAGATTTTAATCCCACATGCAAAAACATTCCCCACCACAATTAACTTAAGATTATTATGTCAGGAAAACCTAGAATTCGTGTAAATGTTAGTTTTTATCATATTTGTCAAAATTAATGCCGACAATTTATACCATGTTAAACTTTTCCTGCCCAGCCCATTAAATAATTAGCAATTCGTAAGACTTGATTATTACTGTAAGAAATAAAAGCTACTGACTACTACCTACTGATTACTGACTTCTCACTACTATCTACTGACTACTGACCTAGAACAAAAGCGGCTCTAACGATTTTAATGAAATTTTGCATGAACCATGAAAATATATTTCTATGGGTACTTGTGAAATCGCGGTTAAAATAATTGAAACATCTCAACTAATGATCTTGGAATCATGAAAAATAGCCCCATAACACGAAAATTGCCATAGACCAATAATAGAAACACCAGCTGGTGTGCTCATGAAAAAAATGATAGAAAGGGTCATGTAATGAATGCTAAAATGTAAAAAATTTAGGGGGGGTGGGGGGGGGGGGGGGGGGGGTGGGGGCTCCGACCCCCTAAAAATGGTTGTTGTATAAAGGGTTATGGTGTATATGTAGTTATTATTTACAAAAATAAGAACGAATTCGCCTTATTACTTCTTTGGCTCGATTATATTGAATTCATGACAACAGCTTTAGTGCTGCGAACTGAAATTGAACTGGAACTGAAATCGAACTGAAATTGTTTTTGGCAATTTTTATGAACTGGAACTGAACTTAGAACTGAAACATTCAATTTTTTTAAACTGAAACTGAAACTAGAACTGAATCTTGTTATCTTGGAATACTGGAACTAGAACTGAATTGCCAGAAATTTAAAACTGAAAGTATAATATATAAATTGGGAATAAGAACAAATTTAAAATTCGCGTTTTTAGTGTTCATAAATACTATTTCAATCTTTAATAAACAAATGTAATTTGCTTTATTGTGTTGCAAGACCTACTACTATAGATACGAATAGCCAAATCGCTGCGGCTGCAAAGTTCATAAATCTAGTGGGCCAGTTAAATAGGCCTATCTTAGTTAGAATCTATAAAACAATAGGTCTAGATCGTCGAAAGTACTTGGCCCTAACTTAATTAGGTCCACTTTCAGATGATGCAAATAAAAATTGTATTAGCTCCAGTAGTTTTCGAGATGGGGTGTTCCAGGCACCCATTTTAGCACCTTTCGGAATTGAATTATAAATATATATTTTATTTTCAAGTAATACCTAATTGTAAACATAACAATTGCCTTTTTACAGCTAAAAATTCCAGTTATTTTCATTAAAAATTTAATAAATGGCAGTCGGATCCATCGGTGGGTACCACACGATTGGCCACGGCAGCTTGTTATGTACCGGTATGTAAACAAGACACTTGCAAAACTTTCTGAAAATATAACTGAAACTATATATTTTTGGGAACTGGAACTGAGATAAATAGGGTTTATTAGAACTGAAACAAGAACTTAAATTGAATTATTATTTTTTGGGAACTGGAACTGAAACTTGAACTGAAATGAATGTGTTTATTAAAATTAAAACTGGAACTGAAACCGAAACAAGTCAAATTTTCTTTCAGTTCGCAGCACTAACAGCTATTATTATTAATCTATGACACCTCAACTCTTCTCTGAGACTCCGACTACTCTATCCGATAGAACAAAATAATCATTTCGCTAACTGCTCTCTATCTTCTATAATCACAACAGCTTTTATAATTCATTAGATGATTACAACATAATAATTCTAGTTTGAAGTTGTCTAGAAAATTTCTCGTACACCACCGGGACTTCCCTCACACTAATTTATTATCAGACAGAACAAAAAGCTTTTACTCGCCCCGTTACGACTCGCTTAACGGGCCGCTAGGCCCGTCTCTATAGTAATATAGCAATGTTTAGAAAACAAATAGAGATACCACATGGTATGAAAATAGTGATTTTTGAGTTTTCTAACTTTTTTGTTTTTTTTTGGTGTATGTTGTTTTGTTTTTTGGTGTGTTTTTTTGTTGGTGTATGTTGTTTTGTTTTTTGGTGTGTTTTTTTTTGGTGTATGTTTTTTGGTGTATGTTGTTTTGTTTTTTGGTGTATGTTGTTTTGTTTTTTGGTGTATGTTGTTTTGTTTGTTGGTGTATGTTGTTTTGTTTTTTGGTGTATGTTGTTTTGTTTTTTTGTGTATGTTGTTTTGTTCTTTTTGGTGTATGTTGTTTTGTTTTTTGGTGTATGTTGTTTTGTTTTTTGGTGAATGATTTTTTTTGGTGTATGTTGTTTTGTTTTTTGGTGTATGTTGTTTTGTTTTTTGGTGAATGTTTTTTTTTTGGTGTATGTTGTTTTGTTTTTTGGTGTATGTTGTTTTGTTTTTTGGTGAATGTTTATTTTTTTGGTGTATGTTGTTTTGTTTTTTGGTGTATGTTTTTTTTTTGGTGTATGTTGTTTTGTTTTTTGGTGACTATTTTATAAAATTCAAAGTTAGTGAATAAAAGCCATGACGGTTGGTTGGTCGTAGATTATAATATGCCAAGGCTGCATATTAACTCAGTCATTGATTTCATTAGAGATTCATCATCTGGGCCAGCTTTTCGCTATGTAGTTACTACGGTTACCAAGGAAACAACTCCCCACAGGAGTTTTCATGAATTATTTCTTAGTTAGTAAAATATTTATTGAGAAACAAGAATATATTATTATTTGAGAAATAATATAGATACATTTTTGTACTTCTTCAAATACTATTTTTATTTTAATATTTATATTTGTGCTAAATAGTTACGATAACTAAGTAGATATTAAGATTACATCATGCCCGGATAGTGCCGTAATTGAGTGACAGGACCCCCCCCCCCCCCCCCCCTCCCTCCCTACTTTTTATATAAATCTTGATGAGATTGCATGCAATTTGAAACTTAGATAGTTTCACCTACACCCTCCTTAGTGGGTGAGCCAGAATTCTTATTTTTGCTAATATTCTTTAGCTACAAGCGTTTGAAAAAGTCTCCCCGTCGATGTTACACCAATCGTACAGAAGTTATTCCTCAACTTTATAATAGCGATTCGTTGATGCCGATGGGAAGATAACGTTGCAAGGATTCTAAATAAATATGTAATGAAAGTTTAATTTCCTTGAGGAATAGTTGAGATATGGGCATTCAAAAGTTGCATTTATTTGCTCGAGCAGGCGATGTACTTACTCTATTACATTACTACACCATATTCTAGAACATTTTGTTTATGTATGAATGAATAGCTAGGTAATACATAGTAATGCATACATATATACACCATAACCCTTAATACAACAACCATTTTTAGGGGGTCGGAGCCCCCCCCCCCCTAATTTTTTTCAAATTTCAATAAAATGCTACAAAATTATTATGATAGATCGACACCTTTTCTTACTGGTGACCTGGCCGGATTTTTCAATTTCTCAGTTATTTCCATACAAGAATCCCTTAAAAAATGTCTATTTAGCAATGTTTAACCACCTCCGTAGACTTTATTTTACGTCTTTGAAATGTGATCTAGATATCATTCGAAGCGCCTTCGCCTGTAGATTCCGAATCTGAAAACCGTTTTAAATTTAACCAAAAAGTGGTAAAGATATTATCAAAATACTTATGTGTAAATTCAGAGACGTAAATCGCTATAATTCTGATGTTTTGTTGTCTTTATTCTAGAATATTAATTATTATTTAGCTGAGTTTTTAGCTGAGTATTTAGCGGGGCCTCCACATTTTCCATCCTGTGGCCTTTGAGACCCTCAGCCGCCCCGGCCCGGAGACTGCGGCCTTCCTCCGGGAGGTTGGCTCCCGAATGCACGCGTTCACCCACGAACCCCGCTCACTCCGCTTCCTCCTACAGCGGATTCAGGTGGCCATTCTAGTGGGCAACGCGGCGTCTGTTATGGCGACGGGCGGTCCCTCTCCGGGTGACCTATTCGATGGACCCTGAACTCTTTTCCTAACCTAATGAATTAATTAATTTTATAAAATCTGTGCCTAATTTATATATAGAAAACTTGTAGATTTATTACACTGTTAAATTTGTAATTAAATATTATGCATTTATTAGTTATAATATAAAGGTTTGGTTACATAAAAAAAAAAAAAAAAATTTGCCTGAGCGTTTAAAACTCTCCATCTTGTTTTTTCATTACCCATAATTAATATTCTAGAATTGAGTCAAAAAAACATTAGAATTATAGCGATTTACGTCACAAAAATTTACACCTTTAGTATTTTGATAAAATCTCCGGAAGATATTCTCCGTTGTTACAATGGGTTTCAGATTCTGAATCTGCAGATGAAGGCGATTCTAATGATATCTAGATTTCATTCCAAAGACGAAAAATAAAGCCGACGGAGGTGGCTAAATATTGCGAAATAGACGATTTTTAACGGCTTGTTGTATCGAAATAGCTCATAAATTAAAAATCCGGCCAGGCCACCAGTAAGAAAAGGTGTCGATCTATCATCATACCTCATATCGTAATACATAGTAATGCATACATATATTGATATATTAATAAAATGTTCCATTTTACCAATGTTGGTATTTATTAATTGATTTATTAGAAGATGAAAAATGATGAAACTTTTGAACGCCCATATCTCAAGCAATTTTTCGAAGAAATTCAGATTGTGTTACATATTTATTTGATATCCTTGCAAGGACAGCTTTCAATCAGTACAGACAAATAACTATATAAGGTTGATGAATAACTGCAGCACGACTAGTGCTAAAAGGTGTTTTGTTTAGACACCTTTTTTAAACGCATGTAGCTAAAGATTGAAAGATAAAATAAACAATTCTGACTCACCCAATAAGGAAGTGGAGGAGAGTCTAACTGTTTCAACTTAATGTTCAAATCCAATTCAACATTCCATGCAATCTCATTAATATTTAAAGATAACTTAGAAGAGGTGACCATCCCACTATTCCGGGGCATGATGTAATTTCTCACGATTATTACATACTAACCCAACTGCAGTACCACCTACCGGTCATTTAGATAACACGCGAGCGAAATATATTATTACATATTTTTATACAAAAAATGATTTTCAATATGCAAATTTCTATTTTTCAACCTCGAAAAATAGCAAGACAGGTATGGTTTAGAGCCTACATACTAACATATTTTGTTGATTTTTCCGTTAGTTTGACATAAAAACCTAACTTTTGAGTTGGTAAACGTAAGGAGTGAATATATTTTTATTATAATATCTCCCAGAAGTTTTTTAAAATTAAATTAACATAAATTTCTATCCAATCTGAAAGAATCTGTTTATCTTTCATCGGAAAATAACGAATCCACAAGTGTGTATGCGTGTTAGGATGCGTGTATGTTCCGCATCCTAATATTTTACCATTTAAATGTCGCAAACAAAAAGACCCCTGACCCGAAATATAGTATCATTTTCTGATGATACGGACGATATTTCTTGCAATCTTTGAACGCCTATATCTCAGCTGTCTCTCAACGAAACTCAGACATTGTTACATGTTTGGAATCCTTGTAACGCAAGTATTCCAACGATACGAAAGTTGCCATTTCGCAAAATAAACTTTTTTAAACTGGTTATAAAAAAATTTAAAGGCAAAAGCGAAATTTGTCTCACTCAATGTTAAATTTTCAATTAAGGGAAAGTCGTTACAGTGACACGTCATTCTTACCAAAACAATAAACGAAAGTCAACAGGTTAAGGTTTTAATTTTGGGAGTAATCGGTTGTTATTTGCGTTATTTGCCCTGGTGAGGGATGGATTTTGATTGCATGGAATGTCCCCCCGCCCCCATATCTGTATGTAATGTAACTCGATTTTTGGATACATATCTTTACCTATGTCGTTACACCCATATCTGTATGTAATGTAACTCGATTTTTGGATACATATCTTTACCTATGTCGTTACACCCATATCTGTATGTAATGTATATCATCTGCTCGAATTTCTTACCATGCTTAAGATCAGTTCTAAATATATTTGTTCGGCGTATAACTCTATTCAAATATTTAGCAGAAGATCCAATCTTACTTGACTTTATGTCGGTGACAACCAGGTCCAATCAAGTGTGCCCCATCCCACAAGACAGTAAAATCTGGAACGACATTCCCTCCACACTCCGCAGCTAAAACGTCCTTAAAGGAGGCTGACCTGTAGGCACCATCGGCGCTTACCCCAACCAAACGAGATAAATCTTCAGGGACCAAATTATATGTAGTCTTAATTTGCGTTATTGTCTCCTTTGACAGCTCGGTTAAACTGCCACCAGTCAATTCATCGACTAATATATCATATACTTTTGGGGAATTGACAAACACAGCCTCCCGTTTGCCATTGATAACAGGGCAGATTAATATAGCCTGATTTGTGGTACGGCCTGGCGTACTTTTATCCACTGTTGTCCAGAAATGTGGGCTTAACCCAGTTGACTCTAAGGGCGTCTTCAGATACTTTTCAAATGTCAAATCTATTACAGTAGCTGCAGCATCTAGTATTTGGGGCACGTTCTCCCTGCTATGGCCCAGGTTTCCAACATCTGCTCCAGTTAACTTCAAGCAAGCTATTTGTGTTTCGTAATGCTGTGCAGCTGCTTTCTCCTTTACCACAGTCAAACAAGCTGTAACCAAATTAAACATAACTAATTGGCTACGTTTCTCATATGTGCGACATTTGTTGTTATAGTACAGACTACAGAGCCTGCATGTGGGCGCATCCATCCATTAAACCTATATGATGTTTTACAGAGGTAGAATAAAACGTCTGTCCTTATCTGATCTGATCTGATCTGACAGCATCTGATCCTATAACCAATCAGGAGAAAGAGATATAATATTTACCTAACTGTCTGTTAGGTAAATAGCCAATAGCTGAATAGGGGATCATGTTTCACATTGCCTGTTTAATGTACTGTATCAGTATCATCATTTGACGTTGCAGTACAGGCATACCGGTATGCATCTAATGCAAAAAGGCATATTATTATATATTAAAAATGCGATATAGGATGAAGGATGGCGGGTATGAAAGTTGTGTTTTCGTAAATCTTTCTTGTTAATAGTTATCATTATTAATAGTTAAAGTTAATAATATTAATTATAATTAATATTATTAATTAAGTAATGATATTTATTAATACATTACATTTAAAATATTTATTGTTTGTTTGTTACGCTAAACAACTAAAGGGAAGGCAGGAAGGGGTATCTCTCTAGGCCTACTGTGTAGTGTGTATATGACGAAACAATTAACATGCCCCATATTGCATTGCCAGCTGATACAATGGAGTTTATACTTAGACGATGAAGGAAGGAATATGGGAAGGTGGATGGGAATGTAGGAATTAATAAACGCTGTTGTTACCTTCCAATTGAAGGAAAAGAGCAGGTTACAGCGGCTGTAATTTCTAACCAAAACAATAAACGACTTTTTACCTACAAATTGAGGGAAAGGAGCAGGTTACCGAGACAGGGTTTTCTAACCAAAACAATAAAGGATTTTGTTACCTACCAATTCTGCAATTGAGGGAAAGGAGAATATGTTACCGCGGCGGCTTGTTTACACCCACCTTCTTACTAACCGTCTGTCCGACTGACTGATCAATAGACTATGGCGATCATGTAATTGGCCTGAGCCAGAACAGATAAGAATGCACAGCTGGCAATCAGCTGATTATCATTATTATTGGTTTGCCTATAATACATTAGGTGATTGTATTATATATATCGGTATGGTTTCATTTATTGTTGACTGAATATTATTGTAGTAATATTAAATTAACTTTCTGGGCTCTACACTTATTTGTTACTAATAATAATCGCCATATTGGTGACCCGGACGAGATTTAATTTTAAATTTATTTTATTTATTAATTTAAATTAATTAATTACCTAAATGGCCGTTAGTCAACCCCCCAAGATGACAATGACGATGGAAGAACTGCAGGTCGAGTTGGACTGGCTGAAACAAGAGCGGACCACGGCCGTCACAGCCACGGAGTCCCTCAATGCTGTATCTCTAAAACTGGCCTCCTTCTGGAGGAACGAACCAAAACTATGGTTTATACAGACCGAGGCTGCATTCTCGACGCGCGCGCCACCAATCACCTCGGACGAAACTCGCTACGGCTATTTGATAACCGCACTCGATGGTGTCGCGGCGGCAGAGGTACGCCACATCCTGGAGCACCCCCCGGCTGCAGGCACCAGGTACCAGACCCTCAAGGAGGCGCTAATCTCCGCCTACGCGCAGACCCAGGCCTCCAAGGACAAAGAATTGCTGAACCTAACCGGCCTCGGCGACCGGAAACCATCATCCTACTGGAGGTACTTGCAGTCGCTCTCTGACGGGAACGCCGACACCCTCCTGCGCGCTTTGTTCGTCTCCCAGCTGCCCAAGGACATCGCTGCAATCGTTTCAACCACGGTCACTGACACCACCACTGGCGAAGATTTTGCAGCGATGTGCGACAAGGTATTAGAGGCCAAAGGTCAGCCCGGCATAAACGCCGTCAGTTCCGGCGGAGGGCGACGCGGCGGAGGACGAGGCGGTAACAATGGAGGTTTTGGAGGGAACAGGTATAGCTCGGGGCAGTCGGGCTCAAGCGGCGGCAGTCGCCAACAGCAGGGACGCCCTTTCCCCTCCTCTTTCAACACAGTGGAGCTCTCCAATGGGCTGTGTTACTATCACAAAACCTTTGGACGCAGAGCGAACAGATGCAAAGGGGGCGGCTGCCGTTTCCGCAGTAACGTGAATGTGCTATACGAAGAGGGGTCCCCAGCGTACAACTCAATGGATGCAACAGAACTGCCGGGAAACGATTAGGCCGGCCGCTAATTACCGGAGCGGTCGGCACAAAGAAGAGGTATACGATGAGAATAGTAGACCGCCGCACCGGCGTCTCCTTCCTAATCGACTCAGGAGCGGACATCTCTGTCCTCCCAGCCTCTCCACGTCAACGCCGTGAACCCGAATCCTCCCCTCTGGTCGCAGCAAACGGCTCCAAGATACGAGCATGGGGCGAGTCTAACTGTGGTATATCTCTCAGGTCCTCCACCGAGGGAGACAAACTCTTTACACATGATTTCATCGTTGCTGACGTCGGTGAGGCGATCCTCGGCGCCGATTTCTTCGCGTCATTTGGTTTCGCAATCGACATGAGAGGACGCCGGCTCGTTAACCTCGACCACGGATACTCGGTGTACGGCACACCGGCCTCACTCTCTACCGTCCTCGCCGGGCTCCGAGTTTCCTGGCTCTCCCGCTTCGACGCCATCTTGGCGGACTACCCCGAGGTGCTCGTCCCCCGCTTCGAGGTGGGAGCCCCTAACAAACACAGAGTAGAACATTATATACCGACCCACGGGCCGCCTGTGTTTGCCAGGGCGCGAAGATTGAACACAGACAAGTTAGCGGCGGCCAAGGCGGAGTTCGCGAAGATGGAAGCCGCCGGAATCATCCGCCCATCATCCTCGCCTTGGGCCAGCCCATTACACATGGTACTGAAACCAGATGGGTCGTGGAGGCCGTGTGGTGACTACCGGAGACTAAACGAAGTCACAGAAGACGACCGCTATCCCCTACCACACGTACAAGACTTTAACGTCAACGTCGCCGGATGCACCGTCTTTTCCAAACTGGACCTAATCAAAGGCTACCACCAGATCCCCATGGCGGCCGCGGACATTCCCAAGACTGCGATAATCACACCGTTCGGTCTCTGGGAGTTTGTCCGCATGCCTTTCGGACTTAGGAACGCAGCGCAAGCGTTTCAACGCCTAATGTCCGGAGTACTCCAGGGACTCCCCTTCGTTTTCGTATATCTAGACGATGTGCTGATCGCGAGCAATGGCAACGACGAACATGAAGAACATCTCCGCACGGTTCTACGCCTTCTCAGAGACAATGGCCTCGTCATAAACAAGACCAAGAGTGTCCTCGGAGCCACTGAACTCAACTACTTGGGCCACCGGGTTACCTGCGAAGGTATTGCTCCATTGCCGACAAGAGTAAATGCGATCAAGGAGTACGTGGCGCCAAAGTCCAAGGCGGATCTACAACGCTTTCTGGGCGTCATCAATTATTACCACCGATTCGTTCCTGGTCTAGCCGGTGTCCTCCGTCCCCTCTACGAGGCGGTCAGGGTCAAGAAACCATCCCACTTCTTCTTCTCCGTCGAGTGCGTGGCCGCTTTCAATGCTGCCAAAGATGCCCTCGCATCTGCGGTCCTCTTAGTACACCCAAACTCTCGTGCGCAAACGCGCGTTACTACGGACGCCTCCGGCTTGGCAGTAGGTGCCGAGTTGTCTCAATTGCAGCCATCGGGGTTGTGGGCACCAGTCTCTTTCTACTCGAAGAAACTCAAACCGGCGGAAATGAAATACTCGGCGTTCGACAGAGAATTATTGGCCGTCTACCTGTCCATCAAGGCTTTCCGACACCACCTAGAGGGCCGGAGTTTCCACATCTTAACAGATCACCGCCCGCTAACTGGTGCATTGGCCTCTGCAGTAGAGCGCTCACCTCGCCAGACAAGGCACTTAGCTTTCATTGCGGAATTCACCTCTGACGTCCGCCACGTCTCAGGGAATTCCAACGTAGTAGCGGACGCTCTCTCCCGCGCCACTCCGGATAGTCCAACGCCTCCGTTGCTCTCAACAGTTCACCCGGTAAGAGGAATGGATTACAAATCGCTATCCCGAGATCAGTCGTTCAGCGAGGAGATCGCCGCGTATCGAACCGCCATCTCAGGACTCCATCTCATTGATGTGCCATTTGATAATGGGTTATCCATACTCTGCGACGATTCTACCGGACTGAACCGTCCTGTCCTCCCAAAAGAGTGGACCAAGAGGGCTTTCGACATGGTACACGGCTTGGGCCACGCCGCAGTTCGCCCGACACAAAAGGCCGTGGCAATGAGGTTTGTGTGGCATGGACAGAAGAAAGACGTGAGACGGTGGTGTAAAGAATGCTTACAGTGCCAAGCATCCAAGGTCGCAAGACACAACAAGGCCCCTCTAGTCACGCGACCACCACCAAATCGCCGTTTCGGATCACTCCACGTTGACATAGTCGGCCCCCTGCCGACGTCTGAGGGATACAACTACCTATTCACGGTCGTAGACCGGTTCTCCCGGTGGCCGGAAGCCATCCCCATGGTGAGAGCAACGGCTGAGGAGTGCGCATCGGCCTTGCTAAGAGGCTGGATTGCCCGTTTCGGGGTTCCGACGGACCTTACATCGGACAGGGGACCGCAATTCACATCGACACTGTGGATTGCGCTCAACAAACTCATGGGAACAACAGCCTCGAACACAACCGCGTACCACCCGCAAGCAAATGGGATGGTGGAGAGAATACACCGACAGCTGAAGACGACGCTGGAGGCCAGGTGCGAGGCCGCCGGGGCCACCTGGATGACGCACTTGCCTTTTGCGCTCCTCCACATGCGCACCGTGTGGAGAGAAGACCCAGAGTGTTCGGCGGCGGACCTCACCTACGGCACGGCTTTAACGCTCCCCGGGGATTTTGTGTCGTCGGAGACAGTAGACAGGGCCTCACAACCGACTCAACCCTTCGTCGACGAACTCCGCAGGGTCATGCAACAACTACAACCACCCCCACCTATCCACCATCACAAACCACCGGCACACGTGTCACAAGACCTAGCCAACACAGGATGGGTATTTGTGCGTGTTGACGCGCGCTCAACACCCCTCACCAGGCCATACAAAGGCCCTTTCCGTGTCCTAGAGGTTGGGGAGAAGGCCTTCATCCTCAACATCAACGGGAAGAAGGACGTGGTTTCTATAGACAGATTGAAGGTGGCGTATGGGATGGCACTGCCGGCGGTGTTGCCAGCCACCAGGTCGGGCAGGGCAGTGAGACCACCCGGTAAAGTTCGAGGGACTATGAACAGTATATCATAGTATTCAGAATATCATATTGTGTGTCATACTTAATGGTGAAGGAAATTGTTAAATAAACTATAATTGTATCTCTCCGCATACAGGTCCGTGTTGGTATCACCTTCCAACTCTGGCCAGTAAGCGTCGCTGGGAGGGAGTACTATGGCGATCATGTAATTGGCCTGAGCCAGAACAGATAAGAATGCACAGCTGGCAATCAGCTGATTATCATTATTATTGGTTTGCCTATAATACATTAGGTGATTGTATTATATATATCGGTATGGTTTCATTTATTGTTGACTGAATATTATTGTAGTAATATTAAATTAACTTTCTGGGCTCTACACTTATTTGTTACTAATAATAATCGCCATAAGATCATCCCCTCAAAAAATAATAGAGAGGGGGATGCCTCAAAAAATAAAGGACATCGCGCATGCGCATAAAACACTTAATAAAGATAAATTTAATAAAAAATATCGACCAATAAAAAATCGACCGAAAAGTGAAATCCTGGTATTCTTTACATGGGCGAAGAATACCAGACTTTATGACGTTATATTTCACTTTGCAGTTACCCCCATGTAAAGAATACCAGGTTTTCACCAAAACACAGGTTACAGAACGGCTGAATATAACCAAAACAATAAACGAATTAGTATATTTTCAGGTTATAAGACATAAATAAGCTCTATAATACACTCAATAAAGATAAATTAAAAAATAATTAAAATCTTCATATATAAAATTCCAGTAAAAGTCGACTGAAAAGTGAAATCCTTGTGTGGGCGGTATTCTTCACATGGGCCGGCACCAAAATTTGGCACCAGCCGCTAAAGACAAATTTAAGTTTTCTAGCTTATTTTATTTGAATTCCTTTTAGTTCGTTTCAGTTAGTCTTTTAGTTATTATCGTTAGTTTCAGAGCGGGAGGTGTTATATTGAATCCCCCCCTTAGTTTAAGTGGAATACCGGGGAAACTTCACATGCTGACATAGGCAGAAAGTCCAGCCTCGCTAAACCCTTCAAAACATTCGTGCCGAATCGAAAACTACCTTGGCCGCCACGCCGGGGTTGAACCCACAACCTCCGAGATATGTGAATTCAATATAACCACTACACCAAGGTGCGCTCTGAACCAAGGTGGAACAAGTGTCAGATACCGTCAGATCAGATCAGATCAGATCAGATAAGGACAGACGTTTTAGCCATCCTATGTTTTACAAGGCTTTTCAATCTCACCCACGCATTTCCCTCAGCGGATACTATTTGCACTGCCTTTTCACCCCTGTCACCTGTACACTAATCCAGCAGCGAGAGATTGGGAAACAAGCTTTCGTCCTGTTTCCTAGTAAAATCTGGAACATATATCACATATAATACGCACTACATTGTCCGTGGACACAGTTGAACAGATACATTCTGGCAAATCATCTAGTGCTTTTATAGCGTTCCAGTCAATATAACTATCCTCTGCACCTTCTGGTTGTGGTAGCGGCTTAGGAACTGGACTTAATTGCAAATCTTTTAAGGCATCCAATATCCTATTCTCCATGGACTTTAATTCAGATGATATTGAGGAAGTACTAGAGGGTGCATTAGAAAACCACGAAGATGGTCATGTTGGGCGATCAATATCATGACCAATGGATAAAGTCAATGGTGGGGGAGAAGAAGAGGTTAAATCTTCTTCACAATTCTCACTCTCCGCAGCTGTTATATTTAGGGGTAATAAAACTGATACCGGTAGGCCTATAGCACTTGCAATATCAGTACTTATTGACGACAATGGTTCTACAATAGCCTGCTCCTGGTGTTGGGTGGATGGTGTCTCAGCACTAATCTGGCGTGGGATGGATGGTCCCTCTGTTGTTTGTGATTCTCTAGTTTTACTGGGGGGGGGACCTTGAATTTGTTTACAAGTTCAGATGTACTCGGATCATATTTCGATATTAGAGTACGGTACTTTTAGAGGAATGCAGATCCTTGTGGTGGCGATCCTTATGACGCTTATGTTCGCGACTCCTCCCAACCAAACACGACTGTAATGACTTTGATCCATTTGGACCTTTCCGGAGACACTCCAAACAGTAATAGGACTCCTCATCACGTTTAGTTTTCTTTGTTATTTGTGGTGGTGAGTGGGTTGCCTTTCGTTTAAATAATTGATCCCAATCTAAGAGTAATGAAAAAATTAAGCTGTATAAATATTAAAAGTATGAGAATGCAACTACACTACACCATACCTTTAAACAGCAACAGTAACCAAAACCAGGTAAACAATATCCATCCAACAATGAATTAATTTCAGGTTTTATTGAACTACTGGCCCAACGCCAACACCCCATGCCTGCATTGCATTATTATATTGCATTGCAATATTATGTAAATAAATAAACTGACTAGGCCTATGACCAATAGCAATAATGACTGATCAGCTGATAGCTGGAACTTTGATAGCCTACCTGCCTACTGCATAACAGCATAAGGTTAAATACGTAAATAAATGACCAGTTGCAGCTTGCAGTCAGCCAGTGCTACAGTGTGAGTTTCTGCCTCCTGCATGGCCAGTTGTTGTTGTGTTGCTGTGCTGTTGGTCTGATGAACGCATGTCTGCTGTCTCAGTCTCACTGCAGCACTGCAGCACTGTCTGTCTGGTGCTAGGTTTGGCTGATTGCTGGATTGCTGCGCCAGGCAAATATGTACGCCGGGTGTGCTGGGCTGATTCCTGCTTCTGCGCCGCCGCCGGGTCAATTTCTGCAGCGTCGACGCCGGGAATATTTCGACGCCTGCTGCGCCGAGCGCAGCATCTCTACCATTCAGCCATTGACAGTGCTCTGCCGGCGTAGCACATCTCTGCGCCGACCCTTCCGGCTCATTGCCCGGCGTAGCGCAGTTGGGTATTCTCAGCGAGATTTCGCTGCTTTGTGAAACCAAATCTCGCTGCCTATTTCCTCACAATTGCAGCCAAATCGGGTTGCCTTTGAGATCTCCGAACATCAAAGGATGCCCGACTTGCTACTTGAGATCTGCTAGACATCTTCTGGGATATGAGTGACATCTTTCTGAGTCTCCATTGCCTAACTACAAACTTCCCCAAGCCGTAGGTATCACGTACCTAATAGCAAAGCAACAGACTAAGACTCCCAAATGGCCACTGGGCTTTAGTCAGATTGATGAATAGGATGGCCGCATCTACCTACAGTAGGTCCAGAGGTCTATCTATACCAGTATACAGAGCTGTGATGTAACTCCTACATGTCTTACTACCAGCGAGGCTTTGTATTCACTTTCACAGGTTTCGTATATCAGTATAATCCTATTATATCGCTTAACACTAATACGTACATGTGTGCTACATTTTGTAGTCCGAAATGTTTCAGCATCAAGTTTGTTAAAGAAATTTTGGAATTAATACTCCAGGCGCCATCTATCCCTAGATTAAGGCATTAATTATATGCTTAAACATTCCTATGACCATAAATGTCTATTTATACACCACTGAGAATAGAAAACCTCCAAAGGTACATGTCAACTACAAAATGTAGTCTTGAGTTCTCCATATAATCACATATAAAATTGTTGTTCTAGAGTGAGGGGTTGTGTTCAATATGATGCAGAAACAGGTTATATACAGTCAGTAAAGTAATATTGATGTTTTAGGTAAGAGCTACACATTCATGCTACACAACAACACTCAATAGCTAATTCTGAGGCCCCTGCCCATCTGAAAAATTATCTTATTGGCGATTTTCCCAACCATAAATTTAATCAAAGTCAATTTTGATTGGGTCTTTACATTATTACATTGTAAATTACAATACAATACATGCAATACGAATTATTACTTGACAAAACGAAATCATATGTCAGTCAGTAAGTCTGCAACATCATTGTGTAGGTTGTACGTTTTATTATTTTATTTCTATATGTACGTACCCACCCGGTTTCCGTAAATGTCCAGAGTTTGGCGTAGTTCTGTAGTTTAGAACATCATATAATATTTGGTGAAGATGTTCATGATGGCAGTGAAGGTTCATCTGATGAAGCAAGTGAAGGGGAAGAAAATATTAGGCTTATTGAGGAAAGTGAAAATGACTGTGATTCAAACATTGATAATATTTCAGGTTTATTGAGTGATAGTGATTTTGAACTTGAGATCGAGAGCAGCTGTAGTGGTGGTAGTGATAGCAGGATAGTGAGTCTGATTCAGGAGAATCTATATCCACATTACACATTACCAGGCACAAATGAAAATATCATTTTAGCACGTTCTGGTGATGAGTATGTTGAATCAGAACGGATAGATATTGTCAGAGTTGTACCTAGAGTTTTACAAAACCCAATAACCGAACTTGATAGTGAGCCTGGCTGTACTGATAATGGCAGGAGTATATAAAAGTGCACATCAAAACATTCAAGAGCTCTGGCATCCGATTCATGGACCACCATTCTTTAAAGCTACTCTTGGCTTTCAACTATTCAAATTTCTAATTCGCTGTCTACGATTTGATAATATTCTTACAAGAATTGTGAATTAACAGTCATTTATTGTTTTGGTTAGAATAATTACCGGTAGTCACTGTAACCTGCTCCTTTCTCCTAAAATATCAGGAACTAACGATATGGATGGGCTGTGCCAGTTTTGTTAGGGGATCTCTAATATCTTCTGTATGTTTAAAGTAGTCTATTTGGGAGAAATATGTGATAAATCACCCTGATCATGATCTGCAGATCTGAAAACAACATTGTGTTCAGTTCAGGATGACAGTCTGCAGTCTGGCTGCCTGGTTAGACAGTTAAATAAATGCAAATTTAATTTAGTTTTAATTTAGTTTTACAGCTCAAATTAACCATTTAGGCTGATAGGCCTAGGCCTATTGAAATTACTTAGTAAATGCAATTGACATACATGACTACAAATTGTAGCACACATGTACCATTTAGTAAAGACCACAAGTCTGTACCGATTAGTGTTAACAATCATGCATTAATATGCTATTATGCAGTATGCACACTTCAGCACTTACAGTAGAGAATCAGAAATTGAATACATATCTGTATAAGTAAGTGAATAAGCGTGTATGTATAGATGTACTGACTTCAGTTAGGGAGCACTACCCTACCCAGAATGGGGGTGGACGGACACCCTGAAAGGGGGTGGACAACTGTCGTCAACTGAGCAATTTTTGACTTCTATTTGTATTTGTAGTAAATAGTTACCCAGCAAA